>CM055119.1:208691230-208749548 GCA_029206835.1 Rana muscosa
TGCGGGCAGGAGTTTTTTTAGGCGAGGCCGCGGCTTGAGCCTAGTCCGTGGCGTCCGGCCTCGCGGACTAGGCCGAAGCCGCGGCCCTCGCCTAAAAACTCCTGCCCGCAGCTCCTCAGAACGGCGCGGTGTCAGCGCCAATTCTGGTGAAAAAAAAAAAAAAAAAAATCTAAAAAAAATCGATTTGCTGAAATTTTGAATTGATTTGATCTCTCAACTCGATTCAAGATTTAAATCGATTTTTTCCCCCAGCCCTAAGTTCCACTGTATTTATTTCAAACTGGGAGCCCTCCAGCTGTTGTGGAACTACAAGTCCCATCATGCCTCTGCCTGTGGGAGTCATGCTTGTAACTGTCAGCCTTGCAATGACTCATGGGACTTGTAGTACCGCAACCGCTGGAGGGCCGCCAGTGTGAGACCCCCTGATTTAGCCGCCAATTTACCACCTGTGGTTTACAAGTTTAAAGAGGAAGTAAACCCTTTTTATACCCTTTTTATAGCACTGATCGCTGTAAAAAATGTGAATGGTCCCAAAACCGTGTCAAAAGTGTCCGCTGTGTCCTCCATAATGTCGCAGTCACGATAAAAATCGCTGATCGCCGCCATTACTAGTAAAAAAAAAAAAAAATTTTAATAAAAATGCTATAAAACTATCCCCTATTTGTAGACGCTATAACTTTTGCGCAAACCAATCAATAAACGCTTATTGCAATTTTTTTTTACCAAAAATATGTAGAAGAATACGTATCGTCCTAAACTGAGGAAGAAATTATCATTATTTTTTTTAAATTGGGATATTATTATAGCAAAAAAGTCAAAAATAGTGGGGTTTTTTCAAATTTTTTGTTTATAGCGCAAAAAATAAAAACCGCAGAGGTGATCAAATACCACCAAAAGAAAGCTCTATTTGTGGGGAAAAAAAAGGACGTCAATTTTGTTTGGGAGCCACGTCGCACGACCGCGCAATTGTCATTTAAAATGTGACAGCGCTGAAAATTGGCCTGGGCAGGAAGGGGGTTTAAGTGCTCAGTAAGCAAGTAGTTAATTGACTAAGCCCAGGTTCATGCTGGGGCTGCGGGAGTGAAACCGTGCGAGTTCAGCTGAACTCGCACGATTTCACTCCCGCTGGCAGTCCTGATGTCAATGTAAATCGCGCCCGAAATCGCAAAAAGTAGTACAGAAACTACTTTTTGAAATCGGTGCAGCGCCGCAGATGCGGCGTCGCACCGATTAGGGACGGGTGCCATTGCCCGCAATTTGCGGCAAATATCGCCAATTTGACATGTCAAATCGCACCAGTGTGAACATGGGCTAAAATGTATTTTAGTCTAAAATCTAATGTGGTGTAATTAAATTGTAATGCATTATTTAACATTTCTCTACAATTTCACTCCTTATATACGGCTGGAGTGATAAATCGAATCTGTTATTTATGGCATTGAGATATATACATTCACTACAGACCAGGTTACTTTTGAAGTCAAATTTCAATTTAGTTTTGGTCTTAGTTTGTTGTCTAAAATGCCATTTTAGTTTTTAGTCGTATTTTAGGCGAAAAAATTAACACCGATTCTCGCATGTCAGTCCCAACTTCTGGGGTGGGTTTCTGCACTGATGTCAATGGAAATCGCACCAAAAAAAATAAAAAAATAAATAAATCGCCAAAGTAGTACAGAAACTACTTTTGGAAATCGGCGAGGTGTCGCACCGAGTCGGACGCTGCCATTGCCGCCGATTTGGCATGTAAAATTGCATCAATGTCAACCAGGGCTCAAGGACAGAAGGCAATAAAAGATGATATACTCTTTGATCGCCTGTGTGACCAGCCGGCGGCACCGTTGGATTGATTCTTGGGTGAACCGGGGCAAAAACGGTAAGCCCGAGAAACACCGGTGAGCAGCGGAGGATTACACGGACGTCCCTTTCCACTGTTTCTCATAAGCTGCTTGCATGAGAAGGCCAGATGCCAACCAAAAAAAAAAAAAACTATACCGGGGTGGGGGAGGAGTCAGGGCAGATAGCTTCCTCCATAATCCCAGGGATCCACTTGGAAGTCGCAGCGTGTTTATACGTATTGCGGGTCGTGGTAAAAGGCAGACAGGCCGTTACTTGCATGGCGCACAGTCGCACTCACATTCCGCACAGCTCAGTGAATATGGTGAAACTTCACTTGGCAAAGAATACCCAATCACATGCAAGAAAGAAAAAAAAAAAAAAAAGGAACTTTTGCTTGCACGCGATTGGATGATGGAAATCAGCAGAGCTTCATCTCATTTACAAAGCTGTGGGGAAAATGAGCGCAACATGCAAAGTACACAGTCTGTTTGTCTTTATAAATCCCCCCCCCCACCCCTCTGGGTTTGTGGAGAACAGACATGTGATCTGTTTACCGATCGTCTTCCACTCTCTGCAATCCTCCGATAGGAGAACACAAAATTCTCACTATAAGAGATCTGAGGACGGTCTGGAGGATTAAATTGACTTCTTCCTCTTTTGTCACCAGAAAGTCTGACACAGGAAATGGGGGGGGGGGGGGGGGGAGAGATTTACTGTAACTGGAGAGTGCAAAATCCAGTGCAGCTGTGCATGGGAGCCAATCAGCTTCTAACCTCAGCTTGTTCAATAACGCTTTGACAATGACCCCCCCCCCTTCACGTTGGAGAAACAGGTCAAATCGCATGACGAGTCGCAGCCTGTTGCCGGCAATCTCACTGTGCAAATCGGTGCTGACTCTGTGGTGTCGCATCGATTTGAAAAAGTCGTTCCTGCACTAATTTTGGTGATTTCAGGTGCAACTTGCATAGACATCCGTGCATGAAGACGCACAGATCTGTCTTCCAAGCCGCACAGACATGCTGCTTTGAAAACATGTGGTGTCAGAAGTCGCATGATTTCAAAACTGAAGTCAAAAGGGCTCAAACCTGGAAGCTGATTGGTTACCATGGAGAGCAGCACCAGATTTTGCATCCTCCAGTTTCAGTAAATCAACCCCCCCCCCTGCCTGACCCCGCCCCTCCCGTCACCCCCTGCCTGACCCCGCCCCTCCCGTCATCCCCTGCCTGACCCCGCCCCTCCCGTCATACCCCTGCCTGACCCGGGCCCTCCCGTCATCCCCCTGTCTGACCCGGGCCCTCCCGTCATCCCCGGTCTGACTCTGGCCCCTCCCGTCATCCCCGTCTGACTCGGGCCCCTCCCGTCATACCCCTGCCTGACCCGGGCCCTTTCATCCCCCTGCCTGACCCCGCCCATGTCATCCCCCTGCCTGACCCCGCCACTGTCATCCCCCTGCCTGACCCGGGCCCTGTCATCCCCCTGCCTGACCCGGGCCTGTCATCCCCCTGCCTGACCCGGGCCCTGTCATCCCCCTGCCTGACCCGGGCCCTGTCATCCCCCTGCCTGACCCGGGCCCTGTCATCCCCCTGCCTGACCCGGGCCCTGTCATCCCCCTGCCTGACCCGGGCCCTGTCATCCCCCTGCCTGACCCCGCCCATGTCACCCCCTGCCTGACCCCGCCCATGTCACCCCCTGCCTGACCCCGCCCCTGTCATCCCCCCTGACTGACCCCGCCCCTGTCATCCCCCTGACTGACCCCGCCCCTGTCATCCCCCTGACTGACCCCGCCCCTGTCATCCCCCTGACTGACCCCGCCCCTGTCATCCCCCTGACTGACCCCGCCCCTGTCACCCACCTGCCTGACCCCGCCCCTTTCACCCACCTGCCTGACCCCGCCCCTTTCACCCACCTGCCTGACCGCGCCCCTTTCACCCACCTGCCTGACCCCGCCCCTTTCACCCACCTGCCTGACCCCGCCACTGTCATCCCCCTGCCTGACCCGGGCCCTGTCATCCCCCTGCCTGACCCGGGCCCTGTCATCCCCCTGCCTGACTTGCCCCTTTCATTGGATTTTTTCCCCCATACTGAAGTGGAAACAATAACTCTAGGCCCATTATTTAGCTCTTAACGGATGACCCTTACATCAAACCCCCCCCCCCTTTACACCAGTGCCCCCCCCCCCATCAGAGCTCCCCCCTTTACATCAGTGCCCCCCCCCATCAGAGCTCCCCCTTTACATCAGTGCCCCCCCCAATCAGAGCTCCCCCCTTAGATCAGTGCCCCCCCTCCCCATCAGAGCCCCCCCCCTTTACATCAGGGAAAGCTAGAAGAAAGCTACAAGCAGATTAAAGTTGAGTTTCTCTATCTGGATATGAGAAGGTTGGACTCCGGGGGCGATGTCCATGTTGTGAAATCCTCCGACTCTCACACTCAGAATCCTTCTCATCAATCACAGCCGACCTCTGAGCCGGGGTCATCGCTGACATTCCACAGGAGGCGGAGTCAGGAGGAATTCTCCGGTGACACAGGAGGTGATCATACAGGAATCACCTGATCCCGTCTGACAACATCCTACAGAGGAAGACTTAACCCCATAGAGGCCGGAGCTGCCAGAGGAATCCAGTCCTGAGATTTACACAGCTCCGCCTCTATCCGACTTATCACAACCTGATCACCTCCCCACCCCCCACCCAGCAACAGGCTGACAAGGTCATCTCTCTGCTCTTTCCTCCTGTCAGGGCAAGTGTATGCACCCCATAATCCGATTGGCTGCCCAACGCCCTCCTTCTGTCAGCACCCCATAATCCGATTGGCTGCCCAACGCCCTCCTTCTGCCAGCACCCCATAATCCGATTGGCTGCCCAACGCCCTCCTTCTGCCAGCACCCCATCCAATTGGCTGCCCAACGCCCTCCTCCTGTCAGCACCCCATAATCCGATTGGCTGCCCAACGCCCTCCTTCTGCCAGCACCCCATCCAATTGGCTGCCCAACGCCCTCCTCCTGTCAGCACCCCATCCGATTGGCTGCCCAACGCCCTCCTCCTGTCAGCACCCCATCCGATTGGCTGCCCAACGCCCTCCTCCTGTCAGCACCCCATCCGATTGGCTGCCCAACGCCCTCCTTCTGTCAGCACCCCCATCCGATTGGCTGCCCAACGCCCTCCTTCTGTCAGCACCCCATCCGATTGGCTGCCCAACGCCCTCCTTCTGTCAGCACCCCATCCGATTGGCTGCCCAACGCCCTCCTTCTGTCAGCACCCCATACCGATTGGCTGCCCAACGCCCTCCTTCTGTCAGCACCCCATAATCCGATTGGCTGCCCAACGCCCTCCTTCTGCCAGCACCCCATAATCCGATTGGCTGCCCAACGCCCTCCTTCTGCCAGCACCCCATAATCCGATTGGCTGCCCAACGCCCTCCTTCTGCCAGCACCCCATAATCCGATTGGCTGCCCAATGCCCTCCTTCTGTCAGCACCCCATCCGATTGGCTGCCCAATCGCCCTCCTTCTGTCAGCACCCCATCCGATTGGCTGCCCAACGCCCTCCTTCTGTCAGCACCCCATAATCCGATTGGCTGCCCAACGCCCTCCTTCTGCCAGCACCCCATAATCCGATTGGCTGCCCAACGCCCTCCTTCTGCCAGCACCCCATAATCCGATTGGCTGCCCAACGCCCTCCTTCTGCCAGCACCCCATCCAATTGGCTGCCCAACGCCCTCCTCCTGTCAGCACCCCATAATCCGATTGGCTGCCCAACGCCCTCCTTCTGCCAGCACCCCCATCCAATTGGCTGCCCAACGCCCTCCTCCTGTCAGCACCCCATCCGATTGGCTGCCCAACGCCCTCCTCCTGTCAGCACCCCATCCGATTGGCTGCCCAACGCCCTCCTTCTGTCAGCACCCCATCCGATTGGCTGCCCCAACGCCCTCCTTCTGTCAGCACCCCCATAATCCGATTGGCTGCCCAACGCCCTCCTTCTGTCAGCACCCCATCCGATTGGCTGCCCAACGCCCTCCTTCTGTCAGCACCCCATCCGATTGGCTGCCCAACGCCCTCCTTCTGTCAGCACCCCATAATCCGATTGGCTGCCCAACGCCCTCCTTCTGCCAGCACCCCATCAATTGGCTGCCCAACGCCCTCCTTCTGTCAGCACCCCCATCCGATTGGCTGCCCAACGCCCTCCTTCTGTCAGCACCCCCATAATCCGATTGGCTGCCCAACGCCCTCCTTCTGCCAGCACCCCATCCGATTGGCTGCCCAACGCCCTCCTTCTGTCAGCTCCACATCCGATTGGCTGCCCAACGCCCTCCTCCTGTCAGCACCCCATCCGATTGGCTGCCCAACGCCCTCCTTCTGTCAGCTCCACATCCGATTGGCTGCCCAACGCCCTCCTTCTGTCAGCACCCCATCCGATGGCTGCCCAACGCCCTCCTTCTGTCAGCACCCCATCCGATTGGCTGCCCAACGCCCTCCTCCTGTCAGCACCCCATAATCCGATTGGCTGCCCAACGCCCTCCTCCTGTCAGCACCCCATCCGATTGGCTGCCCAACGCCCTCCTTCTGTCAGCTCCACATCCGATTGGCTGCCCAACGCCCTCCTTCTGCCAGCACCCCATCCGATTGGCTGCCCAACGCCCTCCTTCTGCCAGCACCCCATCCGATTAGCTGCCCAACGCCCTCCTCCTGTCAGCACCCCATCCGATTGGCTGCCCAACGCCCTCCTTCTGTCAGCACCCCATCCGATTGGCTGCCCAACGCCCTCCTTCTGTCAGCTCCACATCCGATTGGCTGCCCAACGCCCTCCTCCTGTCAGCACCCCATAATCCGATTGGCTGCCCAACGCCCTCCTTCTGTCAGCTCCACATCCGATTGGCTGCCCAACGCCCTCCTCCTGTCAGCACCCCATAATCCGATTGGCTGCCCAACGCCCTCCTTCTGTCAGCACCCCATCCGATTGGCTGCCCAACGCCCTCCTCCTGTCAGCACCCCATAATCCGATTGGCTGCCCAACGCCCTCCTCCTGTCAGCACCCCATAATCCGATTGGCTGCCCAACGCCCTCCTTCTGTCAGCTCCACATCCGATTGGCTGCCCAACGCCCTCCTTCTGCCAGCACCCCATCCAATTGGCTGCCCAACGCCCTCCTTCTGTCAGCACCCCATCCAATTGGCTGCCCAACGCCCTCCTCCTGTCAGCACCCCATCCGATTGGCTGCCCAACGCCCTCCTTCTGCCAGCACCCCATCCGATTGGCTGCCCAACGCCCTCCTTCTGTCAGCACCCCATCCGATTGGCTGCCCAACGCCCTCCTTCTGTCAGCACCCCATCCGATTGGCTGCCCAACGCCCTCCTTCTGCCAGCACCCCATCCGATTGGCTGCCCAACGCCCTCCTTCTGTCAGCACCCCCATCCGATTGGCTGCCCAACGCCCTCCTTCTGTCAGCACCCCATCCGATTGGCTGCCCAACGCCCTCCTTCTGCCAGCACCCCATCCGATTGGCTGCCCAACGCCCTCCTTCTGTCAGCTCCACATCCGATTGGCTGCCCAACGCCCTCCTCCTGTCAGCACCCCATCCGATTGGCTGCCCAACGCCCTCCTTCTGTCAGCTCCACATCCGATTGGCTGCCCAACGCCCTCCTTCTGTCAGCTCCACATCCGATTGGCTGCCCAACGCCCTCCTTCTGCCAGCACCCCATCCGATTGGCTGCCCAACGCCCTCCTTCTGTCAGCCCCACATCCGATTGGCTGCCCAACGCCCTCCTTCTGTCAGCACCCCATCCGATTGGCTGCCCAACGCCCTCCTTCTGTCAGCACCCCATCCGATTGGCTGCCCAACGCCCTCCTTCTGTCAGCACCCCATCCGATTGGCTGCCCAATGCCCTCCTTCTGTCAGCACCACATCTGATATGCTGCCCAATGCCCTCCTTCTGTCAGCTCCACATCCGATTGGCTGCCCAACGCCCTCCTTCTGTCAGCGCCCCATCCGATTGGCTGCCCAACGCCCTCCTTCTGTCAGCACCCCATCCGATTGGCTGCCCAATGCCCTCCTTCTGTCAGCTCCACATCCGATTGGCTGCCCAATGCCCTCCTTCTGTCAGCACCCCATCCGATTGGCTGCCCAACGCCCTCCTTCTGTCAGCACCCCATCCGATTGGCTGCCCAACGCCCTCCTTCTGTCAGCACCCCATCCGATTGGCTGCCCAACGCCCTCCTCCTGTCAGCGCCACATCCGATTGGCTGCCCAACGCCCTCCTCCTGTCAGCTCCACATCCGATTGGCTGCCCAATGCCCACCTCCCAATACCAGTCTGAGCTCTGTTGTAAAAAGGGTGACAGGCTGGTACTGAGTAACGTTCCAATACATTAAACACCCTGCCGGGGTCCCCCTCACTCTGTGTGTGCGTTCCGGGGGCCCCCAACACTCCCCCACAATGCCGCTGTGTGGGCAGGGGCCACATCTTCCTGTGATGGGAGGAGCTACAGAACAGGGATTGGGACATCTCATGTCACCTTCATCAGGGCAGGAAATCTGCAGCACATCGCACCCGGGGGTGTACCGCCCCCCCCCCACTGCTCATCACTACAACACAACAAGCCACATGGGGCCCCCGGGGAACACTTCATATTCTTTATAGAAGATGGGGGGGGGAGGGGCGAGAGGGGGTAATACTGAGTACTGGGGGGGCTGATCAATGAGAGGAGTGATGGGGGGGGTATATGTAGTCAGTCATGTGATCAGTGTGTGTATATAGAGAGGGAGGGGTATATGTAGTCAGTCATGTGATCAGTGTGTGTATATAGAGGGGGGGGGTATATGTAGTCAGTCATGTGATCAGTGTGTGTATATAGAGGGGGGGGGTATATGTAGTCAGTCATGTGATCAGTGTGTGTATATAGAGAGGGAGGGGTATATGTAGTCAGTCATGTGATCAGTGTGTGTATATAGAGGGGGGGAGGGGTATATGTAGTCAGTCATGTGATCAGTGTGTGTATAGAGAGGGAGGGGGATATGTAGTCAGTCATGTGATCAGTGTGTGTATATAGAGGGGGGGGGTATATGTAGTCAGTCATGTGATCAGTGTGTGTATATAGAGGGGGGGGGTATATGTAGTCAGTCATGTGATCAGTGTGTGTATATAGAGGGGGGGTATATGTAGTCAGTCATGTGATCAGTGTGTGTATATAGAGGGGGGGGGTATATGTAGTCAGTCATGTGATCAGTGTGTGTATATAGAGGGGGGGGGTATATGTAGTCAGTCATGTGATCAGTGTGTGTATATAGAGGGGGAGGGTATATGTAGTCAGTCATGTGATCAGTGTGTGTATATAGAGGGGGGGGGGTATATGTAGTCAGTCATGTGATCAGTGTGTGTATATAGAGGGGGGGGGGTATATGTAGTCAGTCATGTGATCAGTGTGTGTATATAGAGAGGGAGGGGGATATGTAGTCAGTCATGTGATCAGTGTGTGTATATAGAGGGGGAGGGGTATATGTAGTCAGTCATGTGATCAGTGTGTATATAGAGGGGGGGTATATGTAGTCAGTCATGTGATCAGTGTGTGTATATAGAGGGGGAGGGTATATGTAGTCAGTCATGTGATCAGTGTGTGTATATAGAGGGGGGGGGGTATATGTAGTCAGTCATGTGATCAGTGTGTGTATATAGAGGGGGGGGGGGTATATGTAGTCAGTCATGTGATCAGTGTGTGTATAGAGAGGGAGGGGGATATGTAGTCAGTCATGTGATCAGTGTGTGTATATAGAGGTGGGGGGGTATATGTAGTCAGTCATGTGATCAGTGTGTATATAGAGGGGGGGGTATATGTAGTCAGTCATGTGATCAGTGTGTGTATATAGAGGTGGGGGGGTATATGTAGTCAGTCATGTGATCAGTGTGTGTATATAGAGGGGGGGGGGTATATGTAGTCAGTCATGTGATCAGTGTGTGTATATAGAGGGGGGGGTATATGTAGTCAGTCATGTGATCAGTGTGTGTATATAGAGGGGGGAGGGTATATGTAGTCAGTCATGTGATCAGTGTGTGTATATAGAGGGGGAGGGGTATATGTAGTCAGTCATGTGATCAGTGTGTGTATATAGAGGGGGAGGGTATATGTAGTCAGTCATGTGATCAGTGTGTATATATAGGGGGGGGATATGTAGTCAGTCATGTGATCAGTGTGTGTATATAGAGGGGGGGTATATGTAGTCAGTCATGTGATCAGTGTGTGTATATAGAGGGGGGGGGGGTATATGTAGTCAGTCATGTGATCAGTGTGTGTATATAGAGGGGGGGGTATATGTAGTCAGTCATGTGATCAGTGTGTGTATATAGAGGGGGGGTATATGTAGTCAGTCATGTGATCAGTGTGTGTATATAGAGGGGGGGGGTATATGTAGTCAGTCATGTGATCAGTGTGTGTATATAGAGGGGGGGGGTATATGTAGTCAGTCATGTGATCAGTGTGTGTATATAGAGGGGGGGTATATGTAGTCAGTCATGTGATCAGTGTGTGTATATAGAGGGGGGGGGGTATATGTAGTCAGTCATGTGATCAGTGTGTGTATATAGAGGGGGGGGTATATGTAGTCAGTCATGTGATCAGTGTGTGTATATAGAGGGGGGGGTATATGTAGTCAGTCATGTGATCAGTGTGTGTATATAGAGGGGGGAGGGTATATGTAGTCAGTCATGTGATCAGTGTGTGTATATAGAGGGGAGGGTATATGTAGTCAGTCATGTGATCAGTGTGTGTATATAGAGGGGGGGGGGTGTATATGTAGTCAGTCATGTGATCAGTGTGTGTATATAGAGGGGGGGGGGGTATATGTAGTCAGTCATGTGATCAGTGTGTGTATATAGAGGGGGGGGGGTATATGTAGTCAGTCATGTGATCAGTGTGTGTATATAGAGGGGGGGTATATGTAGTCAGTCATGTGATCAGTGTGTGTATATAGAGGGGGGGGGGGGGGGTATATGTAGTCAGTCATGTGATCAGTGTGTGTATAGAGGGGGGGGGGGTGTATATGTAGTCAGTCATGTGATCAGTGTGTATATAGAGGGGGAGGGGTATATGTAGTCAGTCATGTGATCAGTGTGTGTATATAGAGGGGGGGGGGGATATGTAGTCAGTCATGTGATCAGTGTGTATATAGAGGGGGAGGGGTATATGTAGTCAGTCATGTGATCAGTGTGTGTATATAGAGGTGGGGGGGTATATGTAGTCAGTCATGTGATCAGTGTGTGTATATAGAGGGGGGGAGGGTATATGTAGTCAGTCATGTGATCAGTGTGTGTATATAGAGGGGGGGAGGGTATATGTAGTCAGTCATGTGATCAGTGTGTGTATATAGAGGGGGAGGGTATATGTAGTCAGTCATGTGATCAGTGTGTGTATATAGAGGGGGGGGGTATATGTAGTCAGTCATGTGATCAGTGTGTGTATAGAGAGGGAGGGGGATATGTAGTCAGTCATGTGATCAGTGTGTATATAGAGGGGGGGTATATGTAGTCAGTCATGTGATCAGTGTGTGTATATAGAGGTGGGAGGGTATATGTAGTCAGTCATGTGATCAGTGTGTGTATATAGAGGGGGAGGGTATATGTAGTCAGTCATGTGATCAGTGTGTGTATATAGAGGGGGGGAGGGTATATGTAGTCAGTCATGTGATCAGTGTGTATATAGAGGGGGGGAGGGTATATGTAGTCAGTCATGTGATCAGTGTGTGTATATAGAGGGGGGGGGTATATGTAGTCAGTCATGTGATCAGTGTGTGTATATAGAGGGGGAGGGTATATGTAGTCAGTCATGTGATCAGTGTGTGTATATAGAGGGGGGGGGGGTATATGTAGTCAGTCATGTGATCAGTGTGTGTATATAGAGGGGGGGGTATATGTAGTCAGTCATGTGATCAGTGTGTATATAGAGAGGGAGGGGGATATGTAGTCAGTCATGTGATCAGTGTGTGTATATAGAGGTGGGGGGGTATATGTAGTCAGTCATGTGATCAGTGTGTGTATATAGAGGGGGGGGGGTATATGTAGTCAGTCATGTGATCAGTGTGTATATAGAGGGGGGGGTATATGTAGTCAGTCATGTGATCAGTGTGTGTATATAGAGGGGGAGGGTATATGTAGTGTCATGTGATCAGTGTGTGTATATAGAGGGGGGGAGGGTATATGTAGTCAGTCATGTGATCAGTGTGTGTATAGGGGGGGGTATATGTAGTCAGTCATGTGATCAGTGTGTGTATATAGAGGGGGAGGGGTATATGTAGTCAGTCATGTGATCAGTGTGTGTATATAGAGGGGGGGGGTATATGTAGTCAGTCATGTGATCAGTGTGTGTATAGAGAGGGAGGGGGATATGTAGTCAGTCATGTGATCAGTGTGTGTATAGAGGGGGGGGGGTATATGTAGTCAGTCATGTGATCAGTGTGTGTATATAGAGGGGGGGGTATATGTAGTCAGTCATGTGATCAGTGTGTGTATATAGAGGGGGGGGTATATGTAGTCAGTCATGTGATCAGTGTGTGTATAGAGGGGGGGGTATATGTAGTCAGTCATGTGATCAGTGTGTGTATAGGGGGGGGTATATGTAGTCAGTCATGTGATCAGTGTGTATATAGAGGGGGGGGTATATGTAGTCAGTCATGTGATCAGTGTGTGTATAGAGGGGGAGGGTATATGTAGTCAGTCATGTGATCAGTGTGTGTATAGAGGGGGGGGGTGTATATGTAGTCAGTCATGTGATCAGTGTGTGTATATAGAGGGGGAGGGGTATATGTAGTCAGTCATGTGATCAGTGTGTGTATATAGAGGGGGGTGTATATGTAGTCAGTCATGTGATCAGTGTGTGTATATAGAGGGGGGGGGTGTATATGTAGTCAGTCATGTGATCAGTGTGTGTATATAGAGGGGGAGGGGTATATGTAGTCAGTCATGTGATCAGTGTGTATATAGAGGGGGGGAGGGTATATGTAGTCAGTCATGTGATCAGTGTGTGTATATAGAGGGGGGGGTGTATATGTAGTCAGTCATGTGATCAGTGTGTGTATATAGGGGGGGGTATATGTAGTCAGTCATGTGATCAGTGTGTGTATATAGAGGGGGGGGGGGTATATGTAGTCAGTCATGTGATCAGTGTGTATATAGAGGGGGAGGGTATATGTAGTCAGTCATGTGATCAGTGTGTGTATATAGAGGGGGGGTATATGTAGTCAGTCATGTGATCAGTGTGTGTATATAGAGGGAGGGGTATATGTAGTCAGTCATGTGATCAGTGTGTGTATATAGAGGGGGGGGGTATATGTAGTCAGTCATGTGATCAGTGTGTATATAGAGGGGAGGGTATATGTAGTCAGTCATGTGATCAGTGTGTGTATATAGAGGGGGGGGGTATATGTAGTCAGTCATGTGATCAGTGTGTATATAGAGGTGGGGGGGGTGTATATGTAGTCAGTCATGTGATCAGTGTGTGTATATAGAGGGGGGGGGGTGTATATGTAGTCAGTCATGTGATCAGTGTGTGTATATAGAGGGGGGGGGTATATGTAGTCAGTCATGTGATCAGTGTGTGTATATAGAGGGGGGGGGTATATGTAGTCAGTCATGTGATCAGTGTGTGTATATAGAGGGGGGGGGTATATGTAGTCAGTCATGTGATCAGTGTGTGTATATAGAGGGGGGGGGGGTATATGTAGTCAGTCATGTGATCAGTGTGTGTATAGAGGGGGGGTATATGTAGTCAGTCATGTGATCAGTGTGTGTATAGGGGGGGGTATATGTAGTCAGTCATGTGATCAGTGTGTGTATATAGAGGGGGGGGTGTATATGTAGTCAGTCATGTGATCAGTGTGTGTATATAGAGGGGGAGGGTATATGTAGTCAGTCATGTGATCAGTGTGTGTATATAGAGAGGGGGGGTATATGTAGTCAGTCATGTGATCAGTGTGTGTATAGGGGGGGGTATATGTAGTCAGTCATGTGATCAGTGTGTGTATATAGAGGGGGGGGTGTATATGTAGTCAGTCATGTGATCAGTGTGTGTATATAGAGGGGGGGGGTATATGTAGTCAGTCATGTGATCAGTGTGTGTATATAGAGGGGGAGGGTATATGTAGTCAGTCATGTGATCAGTGTGTGTATATAGAGGTGGGGGGAGGGTATATGTAGTCAGTCATGTGATCAGTGTGTGTATATAGAGGGGGGGGGGGGTATATGTAGTCAGTCATGTGATCAGTGTGTGTATAGAGGGGGGGGGTGTATATGTAGTCAGTCATGTGATCAGTGTGTGTATATAGAGGGGGAGGGGTATATGTAGTCAGTCATGTGATCAGTGTGTGTATATAGAGGGGGAGGGGTATATGTAGTCAGTCATGTGATCAGTGTGTATATAGAGGGGGGAGGGTATATGTAGTCAGTCATGTGATCAGTGTGTGTATATAGAGGTGGGGGGGTATATGTAGTCAGTCATGTGATCAGTGTGTATATAGAGGGGGAGGGGTATATGTAGTCAGTCATGTGATCAGTGTGTGTATATAGAGGGGGGGGGTGTATATGTAGTCAGTCATGTGATCAGTGTGTGTATATAGAGGGGGGGGGGGTGTATATGTAGTCAGTCATGTGATCAGTGTGTGTATATAGAGGGGGGGGGGGTGTATATGTAGTCAGTCATGTGATCAGTGTGTGTATATAGAGGGGGGGGGGGTGTATATGTAGTCAGTCATGTGATCAGTGTGTGTATATAGAGGGGGGGGGGGGTGTATATGTAGTCAGTCATGTGATCAGTGTGTGTATATAGAGGGGGGGGGGTGTATATGTAGTCAGTCATGTGATCAGTGTGTGTATAGAGGGGGAGGGGTATATGTAGTCAGTCATGTGATCAGTGTGTGTATATAGAGGGGGAGGGGTATATGTAGTCAGTCATGTGATCAGTGTGTGTATATAGAGGTGGGGGGGTATATGTAGTCAGTCATGTGATCAGTGTGTGTATATAGAGGGGGGGAGGGGTATATGTAGTCAGTCATGTGATCAGTGTGTGTATATAGAGGGGGGGTGTATATGTAGTCAGTCATGTGATCAGTGTGTGTATATAGAGGGGGGGGAGGGTATATGTAGTCAGTCATGTGATCAGTGTGTGTATATAGAGGGGGGGGGGTATATGTAGTCAGTCATGTGATCAGTGTGTATATAGAGGGGGAGGGTATATGTAGTCAGTCATGTGATCAGTGTGTGTATATAGAGAGGGAGGGGGATATGTAGTCAGTCATGTGATCAGTGTGTATATAGAGGGGGGGTATATGTAGTCAGTCATGTGATCAGTGTGTGTATATAGAGGGGAGGGTATATGTAGTCAGTCATGTGATCAGTGTGTGTATATAGAGGGGGGGGTATATTTAGTCAGTCATGTGATCAGTGTGTGTATATAGAGGTGGGGGGGTATATGTAGTCAGTCATGTGATCAGTGTGTGTATATAGAGGGGGAGGGTATATGTAGTCAGTCATGTGATCAGTGTGTGTATAGAGGGAGGGGTATATGTAGTCAGTCATGTGATCAGTGTGTGTATATAGAGGTGGGGGGGTATATGTAGTCAGTCATGTGATCAGTGTGTATATATAGGGGGGGGGTATATGTAGTCAGTCATGTGATCAGTGTGTGTATATAGAGGTGGGGGGGTATATGTAGTCAGTCATGTGATCAGTGTGTGTATATAGAGGGGGGGGTATATGTAGTCAGTCATGTGATCAGTGTGTGTATATAGAGGGGGGGGTATATGTAGTCAGTCATGTGATCAGTGTGTGTATATAGAGGGGGGAGGGTATATGTAGTCAGTCATGTGATCAGTGTGTGTATATAGAGGGGGGAGGGTATATGTAGTCAGTCATGTGATCAGTGTGTGTATATAGAGGGGGGAGGGGTATATGTAGTCAGTCATGTTATCAGTGTGTGTATATAGAGGGGGGGGGTATATGTAGTGTCATGTGATCAGTGTGTGTATATAGAGGGGGGAGGGTATATGTAGTCAGTCATGTGATCAGTGTGTGTATATAGAGGGGGGGGGGGTATATGTAGTGTCATGTGATCAGTGTGTGTATATAGAGGGGGGGAGGGTATTGTACCCGGAGATCAGTGGGGGAGGGGGACACACAGAGGGGGGCCGGTTGTGTCTGTCTCTCTGTCTCTCTCTCTCTCTCTCACCCCGGATGATCCTCCTCTCCTCCTCCTTCTTCTTCTTCTCCTCAGTCCGGCTCTCCGTCCTCTCCCCGGCCGCACTCCTCTCTCTCGCCATTTTCATCTCCCGGCTCATCACTTCCGCCTCTCCTTCACCCTCCGGAGCCGGTGGGACACACCGCGCATGCGTCACCCGTCACCATGACAGCGCCCTGCGGACCGGATATCCGGGAGATCGTCTCACCGCGGCGCCGCTCCGCTCTGTGGTTAGGAAGGGGCTATTCTGTAATGTGGGCGGGGTCTCCTATATACTGACTGTAAGTCTGGCCATACACTATACAACTTTCTTTAGATTTACCTTCAACTATGTAGTGGAATGGCCGGCCTGGTTGCATACACATTTAAAGTGTTTAGATGTGACCTCAAATTATATGGTTTTGGTAAAAAATAAAGGAAAATTGTATATTGTATGGCCAGCCTAACTCCTCTGTGGTGGGTGGAGCTCTCTTGTGGTGTGGGCGGGGTCTGCTTTTTGGTGGGTGGATCTCTCCTCCGGTGTGGGCAGAGTCTGCTCGGTGGTGGGTGGAGCTTTCCCCTGGTGGGGCGGGGTCTGCTCTGTGGTGGGTGGAGCTCTCCTCTAGTGTGGGCGGGGTCTGCTTGGTGGTGGGTGGCGCTCTCCTCTGGTGTGGGCAGGGTCTGCTTTGTGGTGGGTGGAGCGCTCCTGTGGTGTGGGTGGGGTCTGATTTGTGGTGGGTGGAGCATTTTGCTTGTGGGGGCGGGGTCTGCTCTGTGGTGGGTGGAGCTGTCCTCTGGTGTGGGCGGGGTCTGCTCGGTGGTGGGTGGAGCTCTCCTCTGGTGTGGGCGGGGTCTGCTCTGTGGTGGGTGGAGCTCTCCTCTGGTGATGGCAGAGTTTGCTCTGTGGTGGGTGGAGCTCTCCTCTGGTGTGGGCGGGGTCTGCTCTGTGGTGGGTGGAGCTCTCCTCTGGTGTGGGCAGAGTTTGCTCTGTGGTGGGTGGAGCTCTCCTCTGGTGTGGGCAGAGTTTGCTCTGTGGTGGGTGGAGCTTTCCTTTGGTAGAGGTGGGGCCTGCTCTGTGGTGGGTGGAGCTTTCCTCTGGTGTGGGCAGAGTTTGCTCTGTGGTGGGTGGAGCTCTCCTCTGGTGTGGGCAGAGTTTGCTCTGTGGTGGGTGGAGCTTTCCTCTGGTAGGGGTGGGGCCTGCTCTGTGGTGGGTGGAGCTTTCCTCTGGTGTGGGCAGAGTTTGCTCTGTGGTGGGTGGAGCTTTCCCCTGGTGGGGGCGGAGTCTGCTCTGTGGTGGGTGGAGCTTTCCTCTGGTAGGGGTGGGGTCTGCTCTGTGGTGGGTGGAGCTTTCCTTTGGTGGGGTCTGCTCTGTGGTGGGTGGAGCTTTCCTGTAGTGTGAGCAGAGTCTGCTCTGTGGTGGGTGGAGCTTTCCTGTGGTGTGGGCAGAGTCTGCTCGGTGGTGGGTGGAGCTTTCCTCTTGTGGGGGCGGGGTCTGTTCTGTGGTGGGTGGAGCTCTCCTCTGGTGGGGGCGGGGTCTCCTCTGTGAAGTGAAAGAAAGACAGCGCTGCGCCCAGATCAATCCTAAAAGAAAATGTGAACTGAACACAATCCTATAATCTCCTTCCAATGATTTCTAATGTGATGATAACAATTCTATCTGATAAAAATGTATTTAAAATAAAATAAAAATGTTTGTGATGTGTGACCCACCACCACGTGATAAAAGAGTGCTAAACTCACGTAAACGTCCACTGAAATCTGTGTAGATCTATATTCAACCAAAGAACAAAAAAACGAAATTCCAAAGTTCATAAAAGTGTCCCAAACTATAGTGCCCAAAAATTATAAAGTGTCCAAAAATATTAGAGCACTTTCACACTGACGTGCGGGGGCGTCGGCGGTAAAGCGCCGCT
Source organism: Rana muscosa (assembly GCA_029206835.1). Lineage (NCBI taxonomy): Eukaryota > Metazoa > Chordata > Amphibia > Anura > Ranidae > Rana > Rana muscosa. Next base: position 208,709,165 of record CM055119.1, read on the forward strand.
AGTTTTAACTGCGCTTTAACGTCGTTTTAGTGGCTGTTAGCGGGGCGTTTTTATCCCCCGCTAGCGGTCGAATAAAGGGTTAAAAGCGCCGCTGTCGAGGCGCTTTGCAGGCGCTTCGGCGGCGCTGCCCATTGATTTCAATGGGCAGGGGCGCTTTAGGAGCGATGTATACACCTCTTCTAAAGCGCCCCAAAGATGCTGCTTGCAGGACTTTTTTTTTACGTCCCGCAAGCGCACCGCCCCCAGTGTGTGAGAGCACTCGGGGCTTTCACACTGGAGTGACAGGAGAGGCACTTTGCAGGCGCTATTTTTACCGCTACAGCGCCTGTAAAGCGCCTCAGTGTGAAAGTAGCCAAATGTATCAAAAAAGAAAGTTCAGCAAAACTTTGTTCGCTCCCACAAGTGTAAATGGATTCTTCATGTAATATTTCCTCCACCGCTTATGATGGAAGTGGCTGGTGATAAGACGCGTATTCTCTCTTAGTGGGGCGCGATATTCTGCAGATCTGTGATGGACGGTCTCAGATCTCCTTCGTTTTAGACAATCCTGACATCCAACAGGTGATTTCTTTCTTAATGTTCTACAAAGTCATAAACAGCCACTCCCGACCACCAATCTCTCCAGGGAGGAATAATCAGAAATAAAAGAGAAGCACAGCATGGAGTAAAATCATTTTCAAAGGTTTCTTATTTATTTACACCACAGAGCACTCACATTTAAAAGTGTCTTCCAACACTGGTAAAACAGGCAAAGGTTATTATGTACGTCAAACTCGGATCTTACAATCCCACGAGAAGACATCCAACATATCGTGGTAGCGATGCCCCCAACAGCTCACACTACATACGTTTCGTCAATAGACGTCTTCTTCTCCTCTGTGGTAGGTGGAGCTCTCCTCTGGTGAGAGAGGGATCGGCTCTGTGGTGAGTGGAGCTCTTTTCTGGTGTGGGAGTGATCTGCTCTGTGGTGGGTGGAGCGTTCCTCTTGTGGGGGCGGGGTCTGCTCTGTGTTGGGTGGAGCGTTCCTCTTCTGGGGGCGGGGTCTGCTCTGTGGTGGGTGGAGATTTCCTCTGGTGTGGCCAGAATCTGCTCTGTGGTGGAGCTCTTCTGTGGTGTGGGCAGGTCTCCTCTGTGGTAGGTGGAGCTCTCCTCTGTGTTGGGGGTGGGTTTTGCTCTGTGGTGGGTGGAGTTTGCTCTGTGGTGGGTGGAGCTTTCCTCTGGTGTGGGCAGAGTCTGATTTGTGGTGGGTGGAGCTCTCTTGTTGTGTGGGCAGGTCTCCTCTATGGTAGGTGGAGCTCTCCTCTGTGTTGGGGGCAGGGTTTGCTCTGTGGTGGGTGGGTTTGATCTAGGTCAGAGTCAAAGTATTTATACAGGTACATTTAAAAAAAAAGATTATTTTTCACTATTTTGGGTCAGTTTTTTTTTGATAATAAAATAAATCCGGAGATTTATGTCACCATTTACTACCAAATGCAAAAACCAACCGGTCCTGGAAACAATCCCCCGGATACATGGAGTAGTTGGGATGATCTGCGCAGATTTACTAACACCGGTCACAGCTGCAGAATTGTGGGATTTGTTTCACCTCAGTCATGAAGGGGTTAACATTACTGTGTCAGAAGTTCCTGTTTATGTTCACACATGCGGCCTGGAACTGCAGAGGCAAATGCAGGACCTCTGTCTGTGGTGTGAGAACTGACACTTTCTGTGCAGAAACTATATATCCCACAATCCTCTGGACCTCCCAGTCTAGTGCAGCTGAGAGCTAAGCAGTCATTAGATCAGACGCAGACACAAGTGGGCGGAGCGGTCACAGACACAAGTGGGCGGAGCGGTCACAGACACAAGTGGGCGGAGCGGTCACAGACACAAGTGGGCGGTGCGGTCACAGACACAAGTGGGCGGTGCGGTCACAGACACAAGTGGGCGGAGCGGTCACAGACACAAGTGGGCGGAGCGGTCACAGACACAAGTGGGCGGAGCGGTCACAGACACAAGTGGGCGGAGAGGTCACAGACACAAGTGGGCAGAGGGGTCACAGACACAAGTGGGTGGAGCGGTCACAGACACAAGTGGGCGGAGCGGTCACAGACACAAGTGGGCGGAGAGGTCACAGACACAAATGGGTGGAGCAGTCACAGACACAAGTGGGCGGTGTGGGCACAGACACAAGTGGGCGGAGCGGTCACAGACACAAGTGGGCGGAGCGGTCACAGACACAAGTGGGTGGAGCAGTCACAGACACAAGTGGGCGGAGAGGTCACAGACACAAGTGGGTGGAGCAGTCACAGACACAAGTGGGCGGTGTGGTCACAGACACAAGTGGGCGGAGAGGTCACAGACACAAGTGGGTGGAGCAGTCACAGACACAAGTGGGCGGAGAGGTCACAGACACAAGTGGGTGGAGCAGTCACAGACACAAGTGGGCGGTGTGGGCACAGACACAAGTGGGCGGAGCGGTCACAGACACAAGTGGGCGGAGCGGTCACAGACACAAGTGGGTGGAGCAGTCACAGACACAAGTGGGCGGAGAGGTCACAGACACAAGTGGGTGGAGCAGTCACAGACACAAGTGGGCGGTGTGGTCACAGACACAAGTGGGCGGAGAGGTCACAGACACAAGTGGGTGGAGCAGTCACAGACACAAGTGGGCGGAGAGGTCACAGACACAAGTGGGTGGAGCAGTCACAGACACAAGTGGGCGGTGTGGGCACAGACACAAGTGGGCGGAGCGGTCACAGACACAAGTGGGCGGAGCGGTCACAGACACAAGTGGGTGGAGCAGTCACAGACACAAGTGGGCGGAGAGGTCACAGACACAAGTGGGTGGAGCAGTCACAGACACAAGTGGGCGGTGTGGTCACAGACACAAGTGGGCGGAGAGGTCACAGACACAAGTGGGTGGAGCAGTCACAGACACAAGTGGGCAGAGCGGTCACAACACAAGTGGGCTGCAGCGTGTATATATATATATGTATTGCAGTCAGCAAGTGGATAATCGCATTGAAAATCGCAGCAATATCGCAGTAGTGTGAACAGAGTCTTAACCACGTCCCGCCAGTATGACGTCCTCCTCGGTTGAACAGCCACCCGATCACTTCTGCTGGCGGTGGAAGGCGTGCGTGGACCACCCGCCGCCACCGCCTGGGAGCACTCTGACCACAGCGATGGCTGCACAGGACATGGAATAACTGATGTTTCTCCTCCCTCTTTGTGACCCCGGAAACTTGAAGCGACAAGGATTTAGATCGTTAGCAGCCACTAAAGCATCCGATCCGACCGATCTGTGTCTGACCAGCTGCATTGGAGGCCAGAGGAGAAATTTGGGATCTAATAGACCTTAAATCTCTCCATAAAGAGGACCTGTCACAGCCAATGTTGTCACAAGGGATGTTGTGATAGCAATAGAGTTAATACAAAAAAAATATTTAAGCGACAGTGTAAAACAATTGCAATTTTTCAGCTTTCAGCGCTGTCGCACTTTAAATGACAATTGCGCGGTCATGCTACACTGTACCCAAACCACAATTTTTTTCACACAAATAGAGCTTTCTTTTGGTGGTATTTAATCGCAGCTGGAGTTTTTTTATTCTTTGCTAAACAAACAAAAAAAAGATGGAAAATGTTGAAAAAAATAACGTTTTTCTTTGTTTCTGTTATAAAATTTTGTAAATAAGTAATTGTTCTCCTTTACTGATGAGCACTAATAGGTTTCACTGATGGGCACTGATGAGGCTGCACTGACGGGCACTGATGAAGCTGCACTGTCGGGCACTTTGAGGCTGCACTGACGGTCACTGATAGACTGCACTGACGGGCACTGATGGGGCTGCACTGATAGACTGCACTGATTGGCCCTGATAGTCTGCACTGACAGGCACTGATGAGGCTGCACTGATGGGCACTGATGAGGCTGCACTGATGGACATTGATGAGGAGGCACTGATGGGCACTGATAGGCTACACTGATGGACACTAATGAGGCTGCACTGATGAGCACTCATGCGGCAGCACTGATGGGCACTGATGAGGAGGCAGTGATATTCAGTACTGATGGACACTGACAGGCACTGATGAGGCTGCACTGATGAACACTGATGAGCCTGCACTGATGGACACTGATGAGGCTGCACTGATGGACAATGATGAGGCGGCACTGATGGGCACTGATAGGCTACACTGATGGACAGTAATGAGGCTGCACTGATGGGCACTCATGAGGCTGCACTGATGGGCACTCATGAGGCTGCACTGATGAGGCTGCACTGACGGGCACTGCTAAGGCGGCACTGATAAGCTGCACTGATGGACACTGATGAGGCTGCAATGATGGACACTGATGAGGCTGCACTGACGGGCACTGCTAAGGCGGCACTGATGAGGCTGCACTGATGGGCAATGATGAGGAGGAACTGATAGGTGGCACTGATGGGCATCACTGTGGGGGGCACTGACAGGCATACCAATGGGGAAGATCTCCCCTGTGAGAAAACCTCTTTCACACTTGGGCGATTTGCAGGCGCTATTGCGATAAAAAAAGCACCTGTAAACCGACCTGAAACAGCGGCAGCTGTTTCTCCAGTGTGAAAGCCCCGAGGGTTTTCACACTGGAGCGGTGCGCTAGCAGGACATGAAAAAAAGTCCTGCTAGCGGCACCTTTGGAGCGGTGAAGGAGCGGTGTGTTTACTGCTCCTCCACCGCTCCTGCCCATTGAAAGCAATGGGGCAACGCGGCTATACCACCGGCAAAGCGCCTCTGCAGTGGCGCTATTGGGTTGGTTTTTAACCCTTTTTCGGCCGCTAGTGGGGGGTAAAACCACACCGCTAGCGGCCGAATAGCGCAGTGAATCCGACGGTAAAGTGCCGCTAAAAATAGCGGCGCTTTACCGCCGACGCCACTCCCGCCCCAGTGTGAAAGGGGCCTAAATGAAAAAAAATAATAATTTATGAAACAAAAAGGAAAATAAACACATTTTTCGGTAGTGCACATGTCTGTTGGTTATTATATCGCGTGCAACACAATTCATTAACCACTTAAGGACCGGGTCTATTTTTTACACTTGGCGTTTACAAGTTAAATCAGGTTTTTTTCCCCAAACATTATATATTTTTTTTCAGACACCCTAGAAAAAAAAATGGCGGTCGTTGCAAAACTTTATGTCAAACCGTATTTGCGCATCGGTCTTACAAACGCAGATTTTGTGGGGAAAAAAATACACTTTTTTGAATAAAAAAAACAAAGAAAACAGTAAAGTTAGCCCAATTTTTTTTTATATTGTGACAGATAATGTTACGCCGAGTAAATTGATACCCAACATGTCACGCTTCAAAATTGCGCCCGCTAGTGGAATGGTGACAAACTTTGACACTTAAAAATCTCCATAGGCGACGTTTAAAAATGTCTACAGTTTTGCGTTACAGAGCAGGTATTTTGCTAGAATTATTGCTCTCGCTCTAACGATCGCGGCAATACCTCACATACGTGGTTTGAACACCATTTTACATATGCGGGCGCGACTTACGTATGCGTTCGCTTCTGCACGCGAGCACGGTGGGACGAGGCTCTTGAATTTTTTTTTTATTGTTATTTATTTTACCTTTTGTCCCTTTAAAAAAAAATTGGGATCACTTCTATTCATATTACAAGGAATGTAAACAAAAAAAGCATGACAGGTCCTCTTAAATATGAGATCTGGGGATCAAAAAAAACTTCAGATCTCACATTATAAATGCAATAAAAAAATAAATAAAAAAAAAGTATTATTTTTTTTCAATAATTTTTTTTTCCCCTTTAAGACCATTGGGCGGAAGTGATGTTTGATGTCATTTCCGTCATCCAATGGCATTCAGTCGAGTGGGGTCCATCATTCCCTCACTCGACTCCATGCCTCAGAGGGGACAACATCGGATCGTCTCCGCTCCGCTACTGACAGCTCCGGTAAGCGGCAGAGATGACCGGTACGCGGCGGAAGAGGGGTGGTCACCTCTCCCGCCACCGATGAACAACTTAAGCCCCGGACCATTTGGCTGGCCAAAGACCAGGCCACTTTTTGCAATTTGGCACTGCGTCGCTTTATCTGACAATTGTGCGGTCGTGCGACGTGGCTCCCAAACAAAATTGACGTCCTTTTTTTCCCACAAATAGAGCTTTCGTTTGGTGGTATTTGATCACCTCTGAGGTTTTTATTTTTTGCGCTATAAACAAAAATAGAGTGACAATTTTGAAAAAAATGCAATATTTTTTACCTTTTGCTATAATAAATATCCCCAAAAAATATATAACATTTTTTTTTTCCTCAGTTTAGGCCGATACGTATTCTTCTACATATGTTTGGTAAAACAAATTGCAATAAGCGTTTATTGATTGGTTTGCGCAAAAGTTATAGCGTCTACAAAATAGGGGATGGTTTTATGGCATTTTTATTAATATTTTTTTTTTACTAGTAATGGCGGCGATCAGCGATTTTTATCGTGACTGCGACATTATGGCGGACACATCGGACACTTTTGACACCATTTTGGGACCATTGTCATTTTTACAGCGATCAGTGCTATAAAAATGCACTGATTAATATAAAAATGACACTGGCAGTGAAGGGGTTAACCTGTAGGTGGCGCTGAAGGGGTTAAGTGTGTCCTAGGGAGTGATTCTAACTGTTGGAGGGTGTGGCTACGAGTGACACATCACTGATCGCTGCTCCCGATGAGAGGGAGCATTCGATCAGTTGACATGTCACTAGGAAGAACGGGGAGATGTTGTGTTTACACTGACATCTCCCCGTCCACACAGCGGCAAATTAAAGGGGACGTACCTGTACGCCCATCTGCCCAGCCGTGACATTCTGTCGACGTAAGTCTGCTTGCGGGCGGTCCTTAAGCGGTTAAAGTGATCTTGCGGTGAATCCGCTGCAGAGGACACTTTTATCCCAAAGCGGACCACCCGCCGTTTTAAAAAAATACCAGGGTAATGGCAGCTATCTGCTGCTATAACAACGGTATTCAACGTCAAAGTGCCGATGTATGACGACCGGAAGCGGTTAAAAGTATATATTTTCCCCAGTGGCAGTGCATCCATAGTGGGCGCAGGAGCGCCGCCCCCTCTCTCCCCTGCACCGTCAACAATACATACATTCATGCATTGCATGAATGTATGTATTGTTGCCGGCGTCGCTGCCGCCCACTATTCAGATGGCCGGCCCCCTGGTGAGCGCCGGCCATCTGCATACCAGCAGTTGGTTGGTTTTTGGAAGTGTCTATTAGAGCCAGCAGCTCTGATAGGCTTCCTGATTACAGCCTGTGGGCTGTAATCGGCTTCCAAATAGTTAACCAGGGGACGCACGGGCTGTGCGTTCCCTGGTTAACACTGACACACGTCTCAGCCAATCAGGTTCACCGGGTCTGGTTACCGGTAACCTGATTGGCTGAAGTGACATAGAGGGCAAGAGAAGACATCGAGGACAGAAGAAGACATGAGGGAGCGTGGAGGAGGATGGCGCTGACCCGAGAAAGGTAAGTGCAGGGCTGGGGACAAACTGGCTGTATTTGGGGGGAAACTGGCTGTATTTGTGGGGAAACTGACTGTATTTGGGGACAAACTGACTGTATTTGGGGGGAAACTGGCTGTATTTGGGGGGAAACTGGCTGCATTTGGGGGGAAACTGGCTGCATTTGGGGACAAACTGACTGTATTTGGGGGGAAACTGGCTGTATTTGGGGGGAAACTGGCTGCATTTGGGGACAAACTGGCTGTATTTGGGGACAAACTGGCTGCATTTGGGGGGAAACTGGCTGTATTTGGGGGGAAACTGACTGCATTTGGGGGACAAACTGGCTGCATTTGGGGACAAACTGGCTGCATTTGGGGGGAAACTGGCTGTATTTAGGGAAAAACTGGCAGTATTTGGGGACAAACTGGCTACATTTGGGGACAAACTGGCTGCATTTGGGGGCAAACTGGCAGTATTTGGGGACAAACTGGCTACATTTGGGGACAAACTGGCTGTATTTGGGGACAAACTGCCTCTATTTGGGGACAAACTGGCTGCATTTGGGGACAAACTGGCTGTATTTGGGGACAAACTGGCTGTATTTGGGGACAAACTGGCAGTATTTGGGGACAAACTGGCTGCATTTGGGGACAAACTGGCTGCATTTGGGGACAAACTGGCTGTATTTGGGGACAAACTGGCAGTATTTGTGGACAAACTGGCAGTATTTGGGGACAAACTGGCTACATTTGGGGACAAACTGGCTGTATTTGGGGACAAACTGGCTACATTTGGGGACAAACTGGCAGTATTTGGGGACAAACTGGCTACATTTGGGGACAAACTGGCTGTATTTGGGGACAAACTGGCTGCATTTGGGGACAAACTGGCTGTATTTGGGGACAAACTGGCTGTATTTGGGGACAAACTGGCAGTATTTGGGGACAAACTGGCTGCATTTGGGGACAAACTGGCTGCATTTGGGGACAAACTGGCTGTATTTCGGGACAAACTGGCAGTATTTGTGGACAAACTGGCAGTATTTGGGGACAAACTGGCTACATTTGGGGACAAACTGGCTGTATTTGGGGACAAACTGGCTACATTTGGGGACAAACTGGCAGTATTTGGGGACAAACTGGCTACATTTGGGGACAAACTGGCTGTATTTGGGGACAAACTGCCTCTATTTGGGGACAAACTGGCTGCATTTGGGGACAAACTGGCTGCATTTGGGGGGAAACTGGCTGTATTTGGGGACAAACTGGCAGTATTTGGGGACAAACTGGCTGCATTTGGGGACAAACTGGCTGTATTTGGGGACAAACTGGCTGTATTTGGGGACAAACTGGCTACATTTGGGGACAAACTGGCTGCATTTGAGGACAAACTGGCTACATTTGGGGACAAACTGGCAGTATTTGGGGACAAACTGGCTACATTTGGGGACAAACTGGCTGTATTTGGGGACAAACTGCCTCTATTTGGGGACAAACTGGCTGCATTTGGGGACAAACTGGCTGTATTTGGGGACACACTGCCTCTATTTGGGGACAAACTGGCTGCATTTGGGGACAAACTGGCTGCATTTGGGGACAAACTGGCTGCATTTGAGGGGGCAAACTGGCTGTATTTGGGGACAAACTGGCTGCATTTGGGGACAAACTGGCTGTATTTGGGGACAAACTGGCTGTATTTGGGGACAAACTGGCAGTATTTGGGGACAAACTGGCTGCATTTGGGGACAAACTGGCTGCATTTGGGGACAAACTGGCTGTATTTCGGGACAAACTGGCAGTATTTGTGGACAAACTGGCAGTATTTGGGGACAAACTGGCTACATTTGGGGACAAACTGGCTGTATTTGGGGACAAACTGGCTACATTTGGGGACAAACTGGCAGTATTTGGGGACAAACTGGCTACATTTGGGGACAAACTGGCTGTATTTGGGGACAAACTGCCTCTATTTGGGGACAAACTGGCTGCATTTGGGGACAAACTGGCTGCATTTGGGGGGAAACTGGCTGTATTTGGGGACAAACTGGCAGTATTTGGGGACAAACTGGCTGCATTTGGGGACAAACTGGCTGTATTTGGGGACAAACTGGCTGTATTTGGGGACAAACTGGCTACATTTGGGGACAAACTGGCTGCATTTGGGGACAAACTGGCTACATTTGGGGACAAACTGGCAGTATTTGGGGACAAACTGGCTACATTTGGGGACAAACTGGCTGTATTTGGGGACAAACTGCCTCTATTTGGGGACAAACTGGCTGCATTTGGGGACAAACTGGCTGTATTTGGGGACACACTGCCTCTATTTGGGGACAAACTGGCTGCATTTGGGGACAAACTGGCTGCATTTGGGGACAAACTGGCTGCATTTGAGGGGGCAAACTGGTGGCGTTTGGGCACAGTGGCTGCGTTTAATTGGCAAAGTGGCGGCAATTGATGTTTTTTTTTTTCAGTTTGTTTGCGCCCCCCTAAAAATTTTGATTACCAGCCGCCACTGCTTTTCCCCCCCAAAAAATTGCGTGTAGAAATGTGAGAATTGTCCGGTGGGGAAGGGGTTAATCTCCATTTCCGTACAATCCTATGATAGAAAATGAAACATTGTATACATAAAGATACAACGTAACATTCTTACGATAACGCACACAGATGTTGTAAGTTGGTGTCTTGTTTCTGTGTATGTGTTGTGTGTGTTTCAGGTCCTCTTGAACCCATCCGAAGGCTGGTGGGCGGTTTTGGGATTCTGTCTGCACAGATTGTCTCTTCCGTTTCCATTCTCATCTTCTCATTCATGAACGGCTCTGCCGCCCACCTGGAGCGTCACCTCGCACCTACACACCCCGCCAGCCGCAAATAGTCCTTCTATATAAAGCCGCGTGGGTCTGTGACGCCGCCGATGTGAGCCGTCTTATCCATCTCTGCGTCTGATCTGAGCAGGAAGGCGCGGGGGGCGACATATACCGGGGCGGCGTACAAAGAGTGGAAATTCGTCTCCATTCACCTTCTCCGCCTGCCGCCGTACATTCACCTCTTTGTATTAGAGTGTAACTAAAGACAAAACTCCCTTTAGTTTTGGATACATTTGGTTATTTGATTAGGATTCTATCGCTGTCTGCGCCCCCCCCTCCCCCCTCCCCCCATTAAGGAGATTCATCCTCTCTATTTCTCCTCCTCTTTACCAAGATTGAAAATTAAAAAAAAGAACCCTCAAATTTTTGGTTGTCATCAGAACAGGAAGTGAAGGGAAATCTTCCATTGGGGACACTAGTTCTGGGATTCCCTCACTTTGGAGGGATTCCCTCACACTTCCTAATTTGGCTATGGGGCAGGAAGTGAAGGGAAATCTCTCCAATGGGACACTAGTTCTCGGATTCCCTCACTTTGGATGGATTTCCTCTCATTTCCTGTTTTGGCTATGGGGCAGGAAGTGAAGGGAACTCTTCCAATGTGCACACTAGTTCTGGGATTTCCTCACTTTGGAGGAATTTCCTCTTACTTCCAAGTGAAGAGAAATCTTCTAATGGGGACACTAGATCTGTGATTCCTTCATTTTGGAGGAATTTCCTTTTACTTCCTGTTTTGACTATGGGGCAGGAAGTGAAGAGAAATCTCTCTAAAGGGACACTAGTTCTAGGATTCCCTCAATTTGGAGGGATTTGCTCTCGCGTCCTGTTTTGGCTATGGGACAGGAAGTGAAGGGAAATCTTGTAATGGGGACACTAGTTCTAGGATTCCCTCAATTTGGAGAGATTTCCTCTCACTTCTTGTTTTGGCTATGGGACAGGAAGTTAAGAGAAATCTCTCCCTCACTTTTTTAAAAATTTCCTCTGACTTCCTGTTTTGGCTATGGTACAGGAAGTGGAGGAAAATCTCTCCAATGGGACACTAGTTCTGGGATTCCCTCACTTTGGGGGATTTGCTCTCATTTCCTGTCTTGGCTATGGGACAGGAAGTGAAGGGAAATCTTCCAATGTGGACACTAGTCCTGGGATTCCCTCACTTTGGAGGGATTTCCTCACACTTTCCATTTTGGTTATGGGACAGGAAGTGAAGGGAGATCTTCCAATGGGGACACTAAGTTTGGGATTCCCCAACTGTGGAGAGATTTCCTCTCACTTCCTGTTTTGGCTATGGGGCAGGAAGTGAAGGGAAATCTCTCCAATGGGACACAGATGGACAGAGTGTACGGCAGTGGGTAGTATGTGCAGGGAGAGGGGTCTCTAACCATTTCTTGTATCATGTCCAGGACAACTATTAGTCGTGCTTCTCCACAAATCTGCCCTTTATGGAAGAGTGACAAGAAGAAAGACATTGGTGAAAGAAAGTCATAAGAAGTCCTGTTTGCAGTTTGTGAGAAGCCATGTGGGGGACACAGCAATCATGTGGGGGACACAGCAATCATGTGGGGGACACAGCAATCATGTGGGGGACACAGCAAACATGTGGGGGACACAGCAATCATGTGGGGGACACAGCAATCGTGTGGGGGACACAGCAATCATGTGGGGGACACAGCAAACATGTGGGAGACACAGCAATCATGTGGGGGACACAGCAAACATGTGGGGGACACAGCAATCATGTGGGGGATACAGCAATCATGTGGGGGACACAGCAAACATGTGGAAGAAGGTGCTCTGGTCACATGAGACCAAAACTGAACTTTTTGGCCTAAAAGCAAAACGCTATGTGTGGGGAAAACTAACACTGCACATCACCCTGAACACACCATCCCCACCGTGAAACATGGTGGTGGAAGCATCATGTGGTGAGGATAATTTTCCTCAGCAGGGACAGAGAAGCTGGTCAGAGTTGATGGGAAGATGGATGGAGACAAATACAAGACAATCTTAGAAGAAAACCTGTTAGAGTCTGCAAAAGACTTGAGACTGGGGGGCGGAGGTTCACCTTCCAGCAGGACAACGACCCGAAACATACAGCCAGAGCTACAATGGAATGGTTTAGATCAAAGCATATCATGTGTTAGAATGGCCCAGTCACAGTCCAGACCTAAATCCCATTGAGATTCTGTGGCAAGACTTGAAAATTTATGATCACAGATGCTCTCCATCCAATCTGACAGAACTTGAGATATTTTACAAAGAAGAATGGGCAGAAATGTCCCTCTCTAGATGTGCAAAGCTGGTAGAGACACCCCCAAAAAGACTTGTAGAGAAAGGGGGTTCTACAAAGTATTGACTCCGGGGGGCGCCATACAAATGCCCCCCCCCCCCACACTCTTTTCATATATTAATTTGTATCATTTTCCTTCCACTTCACAATTATGTGACACTTTGTGTTGGTCTATCACAGAAAATCCCAATAAAATAAATTTATATTTTTGGTTGTAACATGAGAAAATGTGGGGAATTTCAAGGGGTATGAATACTTTTTCAAGGCACTGTATACCTGTGTTTGTAGTGAATGTATATATATATATATATATATATATATATATATATATATATAAAACGGTGATTGTAGCGAGTGTATACAGTATCTCACAAAAGTAAGTACACCCCTCAGCCACATTTGTGTAAATCTTTTCTTGTATCTTTTCATGTGACAACACTGAAGAAATGACACTTTGCTACAATGTAAAGTACAGGCATACCCCACTTTTAAGTACACAATGGGACCAGAGCATGTATGTAAAACGAAAATGTACTTAAAGTGAAACAATACCTTTTTTCACTTCTAGGGTGTAGTGGGGGGTCAGCGGCTGTAGTGGGGGTGTCAGGAGCTGTAGTTGAGGTCTCAGGGGCTGTAGTGGGGGTGTCAGGGGCACACTGGAACAGGGCAGGCTATGCTCCTGGAGCTTCATCTCCTTCTACTGCGGCTGCAAAATGTCTGTACAGTACTTGTGAGGCACTTTACATTCACTCGCGGGTATGTCCTTACTCGCGAGTAGTGATGAGCCGAACACCCCCGGGTTCGGTTCGCACCAGAACCCGCGAACGGACCGAAAGTTCGAACGAACATTAGAACCCTATTAAATACAATGGATGCGAACGTTCGAATTCTAAAGTGCTAATTATAACAACTATTATGCATGTTATTGTCCTAAAAAGGGTTTGGGAACCCGGGTTCTGCACCAGGGGACATGTATCAATGCAAAAAGAAGTTTTAAAAACGGTCGTTTTTCGGGAGCAGTCATTTTAATGATGCATAAAGTGAAAAAAAAAAAGTCAAATATTCCTTTAAATATCGTACCTGGGGGGTGTCTAAAGTATGCCTGTGAAGTGCCACGTGTTTCCCGTGTTTAGAACTGTCCCTGCACAAAATGACACTTCTAAAGGAAAAAAAAGCCATTTAAAACTGCTTGCGGCTTTAATGTAATGTCTGGTCCCGGTAATATGGATGAAATTCTTTAAGAAAAATGGCATAGCTACCCCATGACCCCCCCCCCTACCCCAGCCCATTACCAGCCCCTTTGGGTCTTGTATGGATATTAAGGGGAACCCCGCACATAAAATAAAAAAGGCCCTATATACTCTGAACAGCCCTATACAGGCGGTGCATACAAGACAGGGACTGTAGGTTTGTTCTTATGTAGAGTCTGTTTGTAATTTTGAACAGGTACATTGTTGAAGTGTAGCTCCAGACCAAAAATCTATTTTTAAACTTTTTGGAAAACATAGGTAAGGGTAATCACCCCTGTAACATTTGTTTTGCTGTCTGTGCCCCTGTTCAGAACATTTCACCTCACTTTCCGTCCCAATGACAACTGTTTTTGAAATGTGGTGTTTTTCTTGAAACAAGGATTGCTGATAAAGCATCAGTACAGAGGAGACACCTTTCTCCCATATTTATTCTTACAGGAGAGAATTTTCCTTCCTAGTGGTAGATTTCCTCTCACTTCCTGTTGTCTTCTTGCGTTTGCAAGTAGGAGTCGTTTGTAAGTTGGATGTTTGAAAGTAGGGACCTGCCGTATATACTCTGCAGAAATAGGCCCCTTAGTTGTTGGTGTTGGCACAACACTGTAAGCACTCACAGTTACTCTTGGTTGGTGCTGGAACGCCCTGCTGTCAACTATTATATCAGGAATTTTAATTACATATAATTGTTGAACAGTGGTAGTAAAAATTGGGCCTTTGATGGTGGTGCTGGTGCCACAACACTGTAAGCCCTGACAGTTACTCTTGGTGGGTGCAGCAATGGGCCCTGCTGTGAATTATTAGATCAAGAATTGTAATTACATGCCCCTGTTGAACAGGGGCTGAAAAATTGGGCCTTAGGCACTGGTGGCACAACACTGCAACCCCTCACAGCAACTGTACTTGGAGCACAGCAATGAGCCCTGTTGCAAAGTATTGCTTCAAAAATTGTAATGACACGCCCCTGTTAAACAGGGGCTGAAAAATTGGGCCTTAGGCACTGGTGGCACAACACTGCAACTCCTCACAGATACTGTACTTGGAGCACAGCAATGAGCCCTGTTGCAAAGTATTGCTTCAAAAATTGTAATTACACGCCCCTGTTAAACAGGGGCTGAAAAATTGGGCGTTAGGCACTGGTGGCACAACACTGCAACTCCTCACAGATACTGTACTTGGAGCACAGCAATGAGCCCTGTTGCAAAGTATTGCTTCAAAAATTGTAATTACACGCCCCTGTTAAACAGGGGCTGAAAAATTGGGCGTTAGGCACTGGTGGCGGCACCCATAAACAAAAATGATCTTACAAGCTATCATCATCAATCGTATCATTGAGGACTCGGAGGAGGAGGATAGCCAGTCAACATAACAGCACAGGCACTCAGCATCAGCATCAGTCTTGAAGGGATGTGACATGTTAAAATCAATTAGTCTGTTATATCAGCATCAGGTGTGTGGTAGCTGGTGGTGATCCAAGACTGGTTCATCTTGATGAAAGTCAGTCGATCAACCGAGTCGGTGGACAGGCGCACCCTGTGATCCGTGACAAATCCTCCAGCAGCACTGAATGTGCGTTCCGAAAGAACGCTGGATGCAGGACAGGCCAGTAGCTCAATTGCATACTGTGCAAGCTCTGGCCAGTGATCCATCCTCAAGACCCAGTAAGCCAGAGGATTTTCGGTGGGGAAGGTGTCCAAGTCTGACCTTGCCCCTAGATATTCCTGCACCATGTTTATCAGACGCTGGCGATGGTTGCTGGAACCGATCATACTTTGGGGCTGCGGACTAAAGAATTGTCTGAACGCATCGGTCAGACGGCCACCTTCCCCACCGCTCCTTCTTTGACTGGCCGAAGCCTCAGCAACTCGTTGTCCAGGACCAGGAGTTTGCAACCTCCCAGTCTCTGGGAACGCGTTGCACAGACCTTTCTGCAAGGCCTCCCGGAGTTGTCTCATCCTCTGCTCCCTCTGCGACGGTAACATAAGGTCCGCAACCTTACCCTTGTACCGTGGATCAAGGAGAGTGGCCAGCCAGTAATGGTCCCTCTCCTTGATCCGAAGAATACGAGGATCCTTCCGCAGACTTTGCAGGATCAGGGAGGCCATGCAGCGTAGGTTTGCTGAGGCATTCGCTCCGGAGTCCTCTGGGTCACTAAGGACGACATGATCCGCAGCCACCTCCTCCCAGCCACGTACAAGTCCACTGGTTTCTTGGGACTGTAAATCATCCCTAAAAGACTGCTGCTGATGATGCTGAGTGCCAGCCTCCACCTCCATGCTGACACAATCCTCCTCCTCCTCCTCCTCCTCCTCCTCCTCCTCTTCCTGTGCGATGGGTGGGACAGAAGGAACACTGTCTGGGTAAAGGGGGCCTTGAGAGGCAAGGAAGTCCTCCTCTTCCTGCCTCTGTTCTGCCTCAAGTGCCCTGTCCATTATTCCACGCAGCGTGTGCTCCAACAGGTGGACAAGAGGTACAGTGTCACTGATGCATGCACTGTCACTGCTCACCATCCTCGTGGCCTCCTCAAATGGTGCCAGGACAGTGCATGCATCCCTGATCATGCCCCACTGGCGTGGAGAAAAAAAAACAAGCTCCCCTGACCCTGTCCTGGTGCCGTAGTCGCACAGGTACTCATTGATGGCCCTCTGCTGCGTGTGCAGCCGCTGCAGCATGGCCAACGTTGAGTTCCACCTGGTGGGCATGTCACATATAAGGCGGTTCTTGGGCAGGTTCAACTCCTTTTGCAGCTCAGCCAGGCGAGCACTGGCATTATAAGATCTGCGGAAATGCACACAGACTTTCCTGGCCTGCCTCAGGACATCCTGTAAGCCCGGGTACCTGCCCAAGAAGCGCTGCACCACCAGGTTAAGGACGTGAGCCACACAGGGCACATGGGTCAGTTGTCCCTGTCGGAGGGCGGAGAGGAGGTTGGTGCCATTGTCGCAAACCACCATTCCTGGCTTAAGCTGGCGTGGCGTCAACCACCTCTCGGCCTGGCCCTGCAGAGCAGACAGGACCTCTGCCCCAGTGTGGCTTCTGTCCCCCAAACACACCAGCGCAAGCACGGCATGGCATCTTTTTGCCTGCGTACTTGCGTAGCCCCGTGAACGGCTACGGAGCACCGCTGGTTCATAGGACAAACCACAGGAAGAGGCCATGGAGGAAGAAGAAGAGGAGGGGGTGGAGGAGAGAGGTGTGTCACAACCAGTAGTAGCATTTTGGAGGCGTGGCGGTGGGACAACCTCCAACACTACTGCACCTTGTCCTGAATCCTTCCCAGCTGCCAAAAGAGTGACCCAATGGGCCGTGAAAGAAAGGTAACGTCCCTGTCCATGCCTGCTGGACCATGAGTCAGCGGTAATATGCACCTTACCGCTGACCGCCCTGTCCAGCGAGGCCAAGACATTGCCTTCCACATGCCGGTAGAGAGCCGGAATAGCCTTCCGTGAGAAAAAGTGGCGTTTGGGAACCTGCCACTGAGGAACCGCACATTGCACAAACTCACGGAAGGGGGCCGAGTCTACCAGCTGAAAAGGCAGCAGTTGAAGCGCTAGCAATTTAGCCAAGCTAGCATTCAACCGCTGGGCATGTGGATGGCTGGGAGTGAACTTCTTTCGACGGTCCAGCAGCTGGGGCAGGGAAATTTGCCTGCTAGAATCGGACGTCGGTGTACTGCTAGCAGAGTGGGCGCAAGTACTTGGCTGTGACACACCTAATTCTACACCTTCATTCCTCTCAGTGCATGTTTCAGAGAGGACTGAAGTTATAGTGGGGTTGGAGATCCCAGCTGATGCGGTGCAAGGAGAGGTCCGCTTTGTTCTTTGGTGTGGGTCTTTGAGGTAGGCTTGCCAACGAGCTGCATGGCAGGTCAACATATGTCTGGTCAGGCATGTGGTACCCAAGCGGCTGATGTTTTGGCCACGCGATATACGCTTGAGACATATGTTGCAAACAGCAGCTGTGCGATCTGATGCACTAGCCTCAAAAAAGGCCCACACCAAAGAACTTTTTGAATGACGGGCAGAGGCAGCGCCCTGCACAGGCGGAGCTCTGCGGTGTGATTCCGTCGGTGTACTGCCCTTACGCTGGCCACCAAAGGGCATCCTGCCTCGTTGGAGATGTGCCTCCTCCTCATCCTCCTCCTCCTCCTCTCTCCTATTAGGCACCCACGTGGAGTCAGTGACCTCATCATCCCCTCCCTCCTCATCACTGGAGCCAATCTGGCAGTATGCTGCAGCTGCTGGAACATGACTGCCAGATTGGTGTCCTTCTTGAGCATCCCCTCTGTCTGCTCTCACGCTACTGCCTTCCTCTAGCTGGGTTTCATCATCAGACCCTTCGAAACGCTGGGCATCCTCCTGGAGCATGTACCCAACACTGTGCTGAAACAGTTCGGGGGACTCCTCAGGAGGAGGACATGGTGGGTCTAGGGAAGGAGTGACTGATGATTTGTCTGACATTGATACCAGGGAAGACGACGCTTTGGCAGCTGCTTTTCCAGTACCCTGAGCCTGGGTGAGAGAGGATGAGGAGGAGGAGGAGGGCTTGGTCATCCACTCTACCAAGTCTTCGGCATGATGTGGCTCAACATGTCCAGCTGCCGAAAAGAAGGACAAGCGTGTCCCATGGCCATGTGCTGATGACAATGCACCGCGTCCACGACCAGCACTGTTGCCCCCAGACACAGAGCCTGCTTGCCCTCTTTTATTGCCTCCTGACTGTCTGCCTCTCCTTGTTTGCCTTCCAGACATTCTAATAGATGGCCTGCAGGGAGATGGGAAAAAAGCAATAAGGGCTACCTTCAGGTGTCCTTCTCTGTCCCTTGAAACAAGGACTTGCAGAGTGAAATAAACTGACACTCTCCCTACCTACAGTTTTCTGTCCCTAGAATAAATGTTTTTTTTAATCACAATATAGCACAAGGACAATTCAGTCACTGTCCTTCCAGGTCCCTGGAAACAAGGACTTGCAGAGTGAAATAAACTGACACTCTCCCTACCTACAGTTTTCTGTCCCTAGAATAAATGTTTTTTTTAATCACAATATAGCACAAGGACAATTCAGTCACTGTCCTTCCAGGTCCCTGGAAACAAGGACTTGCAGAGTGAAAGAAAAAAAACACTCTCCCTACCTACAGTTTTCTGTCCCTAGAAAAAATGTTTTTTTTAATCACAATATAACACAAGGACAATTCACTCACTGTCCTTCCAGGTCCCTGGAAACAAGGACTTGCAGAGTGAAATAAACTGACACTCTCCCTACCTACAGTTTTCTGTCCCTAGAATAAATGTTTTTTTTAAGCACAATATAGCACAAGGAGAATTCACTCACTGTCCTTCCAGGTCCCTGGAAACAAGGACTTGCAGAGTGAAAGAAAAAAAACACTCTCCCTACCTACAGTTTTCTGTCCCTAGAAAAAATGTTTTTTTTAATCACAATATAACACAAGGACAATTCACTCACTGTCCTTCCAGGTCCCTGGAAACAAGGACTTGCAGAGTGAAATAAACTGACACTCTCCCTACCTACAGTTTTCTGTCCCTAGAATAAATGTTTTTTTTAATCACAATATAGCACAAGGACAATTCAGTCACTGTCCTTCCAGGTCCCTGGAAACAAGGACTTGCAGAGTGAAATAAACTGACACTCTCCCTACCTACAGTTTTCTGTCCCTAGAAAAAATGTTTTTTTTAATCACAATATAACACAAGGACAATTCACTCACTGTCCTTCCAGGTCCCTGGAAACAAGGACTTGCAGAATGAAATAAACTGACACTCTCCCTACCTACAGTTTTCTGTCCCTAGAATAAATGTTTTTTTTAATCACAATATAGCACAAGGACAATTCAGTCACTGTCCTTCCAGGTCCCTGGAAACAAGGACTTGCAGAGTGAAATAAACTGACACTCTCCCTACCTACAGTTTTCTGTCCCTAGAATAAATGTTTTTTTTAATCACAATATAGCACAAGGACAATTCAGTCACTGTCCTTCCAGGTCCCTGGAAACAAGGACTTGCAGAGTGAAATAAACTGACACTCTCCCTACCTACAGTTTTCTGTCCCTAGAATAAATGTTTTTTTTAATCACAATATAGCACAAGGACAATTCACTCACTGTCCTTCCAGGTCCCTGGAAACAAGGACTTGCAGAGTGAAATAAACTGACACTCTCCCTACCTACAGTTTTCTGTCCCTAGAATAAATGTTTTTTTTAAGCACAATATAGCACAAGGACAATTCACTCACTGTCCTTACAGGTCCCTGGAAACAAGGACTTGCAGAGTGAAAGAAAAAAAACACTCTCCCTACCTACAGTTTTCTGTCCCTAGAAAAAATGTTTTTTTTAATCACAATATAACACAAGGACAATTCACTCACTGTCCTTCCAGGTCCCTGGAAACAAGGACTTGCAGAGTGAAATAAACTGACACTCTCCCTACCTACAGTTTTCTGTCCCTAGAATAAATGTTTTTTTTAATCACAATATAGCACAAGGACAATTCAGTCACTGTCCTTCCAGGTCCCTGGAAACAAGGACTTGCAGAGTGAAATAAACTGACACTCTCCCTACCTACAGTTTTCTGTCCCTAGAATAAATGTTTTTTTTAATCACAATATAGCACAAGGACAATTCAGTCACTGTCCTTCCAGGTCCCTGGAAAAAAGGACTTGCAGAGTGAAATAAACTGACACTCTCCCTACCTACAGTTTTCTGTCCCTAGAATAAATGTTTTTTTTAATCACAATATAGCACAAGGACAATTCACTCACTGTCCTTATAGGTCCCTGGAAACAAGGACTTGCAGAGTGAAATAAACTGACACTCTCCCTACCTACAGTTTTCTGTCCCTAGAATAAATGTTTTTTTTAAGCACAATATAGCACAAGGAGAATTCACTCACTGTCCTTCCAGGTCCCTGGAAACAAGGACTTGCAGAGTGAAAGAAAAAAAACACTCTCCCTACCTACAGTTTTCTGTCCCTAGAAAAAATGTTTTTTTTAATCACAATATAACACAAGGACAATTCACTCACTGTCCTTCCAGGTCCCTGGAAACAAGGACTTGCAGAGTGAAATAAACTGACACTCTCCCTACCTACAGTTTTCTGTCCCTAGAATAAATGTTTTTTTTAATCACAATATAGCACAAGGACAATTCAGTCACTGTCCTTCCAGGTCCCTGGAAACAAGGACTTGCAGAGTGAAATAAACTGACACTCTCCCTACCTACAGTTTTCTGTCCCTAGAATAAATGTTTTTTTTAATCACAATATAGCACAAGGACAATTCAGTCACTGTCCTTCCAGGTCCCTGGAAACAAGGACTTGCAGAGTGAAATAAACTGACACTCTCCCTACCTACAGTTTTCTGTCCCTAGAATAAATGTTTTTTTTAATCACAATATAGCACAAGGACAATTCACTCACTGTCCTTACAGGTCCCTGGAAACAAGGACTTGCAGAGTGAAATAAACTGACACTCTCCCTACCTACAGTTTTCTGTCCCTAGAATAAATGTTTTTTTTAAGCACAATATAGCACAAGGAGAATTCACTCACTGTCCTTCCAGGTCCCTGGAAACAAGGACTTGCAGAGTGAAAGAAAAAAAACACTCTCCCTACCTACAGTTTTCTGTCCCTAGAAAAAATGTTTTTTTTAATCACAATATAACACAAGGACAATTCACTCACTGTCCTTCCAGGTCCCTGGAAACAAGGACTTGCAGAGTGAAAGAAAAAAAACACTCTCCCTACCTACAGTTTTCTGTCCCTAGAAAAAATGTTTTTTTTAATCACAATATAACACAAGGACAATTCACTCACTGTCCTTCCAGGTCCCTGGAAACAAGGACTTGCAGAGTGAAATAAACTGACACTCTCCCTACCTACAGTTTTCTGTCCCTAGAATAAATGTTTTTTTTAATCACAATATAGCACAAGGACAATTCAGTCACTGTCCTTCCAGGTCCCTGGAAACAAGGACTTGCAGAGTGAAATAAACTGACACTCTCCCTACCTACAGTTTTCTGTCCCTAGAATAAATGTTTTTTTTAATCACAATATAGCACAAGGACAATTCAGTCACTGTCCTTCCAGGTCCCTGGAAAAAAGGACTTGCAGAGTGAAATAAACTGACACTCTCCCTACCTACAGTTTTCTGTCCCTAGAATAAATGTTTTTTTTAATCACAATATAGCACAAGGACAATTCACTCACTGTCCTTATAGGTCCCTGGAAACAAGGACTTGCAGAGTGAAATAAACTGACACTCTCCCTACCTACAGTTTTCTGTCCCTAGAATAAATGTTTTTTTTAAGCACAATATAGCACAAGGAGAATTCACTCACTGTCCTTCCAGGTCCCTGGAAACAAGGACTTGCAGAGTGAAAGAAAAAAAACACTCTCCCTACCTACAGTTTTCTGTCCCTAGAAAAAATGTTTTTTTTAATCACAATATAACACAAGGACAATTCACTCACTGTCCTTCCAGGTCCCTGGAAACAAGGACTTGCAGAGTGAAATAAACTGACACTCTCCCTACCTACAGTTTTCTGTCCCTAGAATAAATGTTTTTTTTAATCACAATATAGCACAAGGACAATTCAGTCACTGTCCTTCCAGGTCCCTGGAAACAAGGACTTGCAGAGTGAAATAAACTGACACTCTCCCTACCTACAGTTTTCTGTCCCTAGAATAAATGTTTTTTTTAATCACAATATAGCACAAGGACAATTCACTCACTGTCCTTACAGGTCCCTGGAAACAAGGACTTGCAGAGTGAAATAAACTGACACTCTCCCTACCTACAGTTTTCTGTCCCTAGAATAAATGTTTTTTTTAAGCACAATATAGCACAAGGAGAATTCACTCACTGTCCTTCCAGGTCCCTGGAAACAAGGACTTGCAGAGTGAAAGAAAAAAAACACTCTCCCTACCTACAGTTTTCTGTCCCTAGAAAAAATGTTTTTTTTAATCACAATATAACACAAGGACAATTCACTCACTGTCCTTCCAGGTCCCTGGAAACAAGGACTTGCAGAGTGAAATAAACTGACACTCTCCCTACCTACAGTTTTCTGTCCCTAGAATAAATGTTTTTTTTAATCACAATATAGCACAAGGACAATTCACTCACTGTCCTTATAGGTCCCTGGAAACAAGGACTTGCAGAGTGAAATAAACTGACACTCTCCCTACCTACAGTTTTCTGTCCCTAGAATAAATGTTTTTTTTAAGCACAATATAGCACAAGGAGAATTCACTCACTGTCCTTCCAGGTCCCTGGAAACAAGGACTTGCAGAGTGAAAGAAAAAAAACACTCTCCCTACCTACAGTTTTCTGTCCCTAGAAAAAATGTTTTTTTTAATCACAATATAACACAAGGACAATTCACTCACTGTCCTTCCAGGTCCCTGGAAACAAGGACTTGCAGAGTGAAATAAACTGACACTCTCCCTACCTACAGTTTTCTGTCCCTAGAATAAATGTTTTTTTTAATCACAATATAGCACAAGGACAATTCAGTCACTGTCCTTCCAGGTCCCTGGAAACAAGGACTTGCAGAGTGAAATAAACTGACACTCTCCCTACCTACAGTTTTCTGTCCCTAGAAAAAATGTTTTTTTTAATCACAATATAACACAAGGACAATTCACTCACTGTCCTTCCAGGTCCCTGGAAACAAGGACTTGCAGAGTGAAATAAACTGACACTCTCCCTACCTACAGTTTTCTGTCCCTAGAATAAATGTTTTTTTTAATCACAATATAGCACAAGGACAATTCAGTCACTGTCCTTCCAGGTCCCTGGAAACAAGGACTTGCAGAGTGAAATAAACTGACACTCTCCCTACCTACAGTTTTCTGTCCCTAGAATAAATGTTTTTTTTAATCACAATATAGCACAAGGACAATTCAGTCACTGTCCTTCCAGGTCCCTGGAAACAAGGACTTGCAGAGTGAAATAAACTGACACTCTCCCTACCTACAGTTTTCTGTCCCTAGAATAAATGTTTTTTTTAATCACAATATAGCACAAGGACAATTCACTCACTGTCCTTACAGGTCCCTGGAAACAAGGACTTGCAGAGTGAAATAAACTGACACTCTCCCTACCTACAGTTTTCTGTCCCTAGAATAAATGTTTTTTTTAAGCACAATATAGCACAAGGAGAATTCACTCACTGTCCTTCCAGGTCCCTGGAAACAAGGACTTGCAGAGTGAAAGAAAAAAAACACTCTCCCTACCTACAGTTTTCTGTCCCTAGAAAAAATGTTTTTTTTAATCACAATATAACACAAGGACAATTCACTCACTGTCCTTCCAGGTCCCTGGAAACAAGGACTTGCAGAGTGAAATAAACTGACACTCTCCCTACCTACAGTTTTCTGTCCCTAGAATAAATGTTTTTTTTAATCACAATATAGCACAAGGACAATTCAGTCACTGTCCTTCCAGGTCCCTGGAAACAAGGACTTGCAGAGTGAAATAAACTGACACTCTCCCTACCTACAGTTTTCTGTCCCTAGAATAAATGTTTTTTTTAATCACAATATAGCACAAGGACAATTCACTCACTGTCCTTACAGGTCCCTGGAAACAAGGACTTGCAGAGTGAAATAAACTGACACTCTCCCTACCTACAGTTTTCTGTCCCTAGAATAAATGTTTTTTTTAAGCACAATATAGCACAAGGAGAATTCACTCACTGTCCTTCCAGGTCCCTGGAAACAAGGACTTGCAGAGTGAAAGAAAAAAAACACTCTCCCTACCTACAGTTTTCTGTCCCTAGAAAAAATGTTTTTTTTAATCACAATATAACACAAGGACAATTCACTCACTGTCCTTCCAGGTCCCTGGAAACAAGGACTTGCAGAGTGAAATAAACTGACACTCTCCCTACCTACAGTTTTCTGTCCCTAGAATAAATGTTTTTTTTAATCACAATATAGCACAAGGACAATTCACTCACTGTCCTTATAGGTCCCTGGAAACAAGGACTTGCAGAGTGAAATAAACTGACACTCTCCCTACCTACAGTTTTCTGTCCCTAGAATAAATGTTTTTTTTAAGCACAATATAGCACAAGGAGAATTCACTCACTGTCCTTCCAGGTCCCTGGAAACAAGGACTTGCAGAGTGAAAGAAAAAAAACACTCTCCCTACCTACAGTTTTCTGTCCCTAGAAAAAATGTTTTTTTTAATCACAATATAACACAAGGACAATTCACTCACTGTCCTTCCAGGTCCCTGGAAACAAGGACTTGCAGAGTGAAATAAACTGACACTCTCCCTACCTACAGTTTTCTGTCCCTAGAATAAATGTTTTTTTTAATCACAATATAGCACAAGGACAATTCAGTCACTGTCCTTCCAGGTCCCTGGAAACAAGGACTTGCAGAGTGAAATAAACTGACACTCTCCCTACCTACAGTTTTCTGTCCCTAGAAAAAATGTTTTTTTTAATCACAATATAACACAAGGACAATTCACTCACTGTCCTTCCAGGTCCCTGGAAACAAGGACTTGCAGAGTGAAATAAACTGACACTCTCCCTACCTACAGTTTTCTGTCCCTAGAATAAATGTTTTTTTTAATCACAATATAGCACAAGGACAATTCAGTCACTGTCCTTCCAGGTCCCTGGAAACAAGGACTTGCAGAGTGAAATAAACTGACACTCTCCCTACCTACAGTTTTCTGTCCCTAGAATAAATGTTTTTTTTAATCACAATATAGCACAAGGACAATTCAGTCACTGTCCTTCCAGGTCCCTGGAAACAAGGACTTGCAGAGTGAAATAAACTGACACTCTCCCTACCTACAGTTTTCTGTCCCTAGAATAAATGTTTTTTTTAATCACAATATAGCACAAGGACAATTCACTCACTGTCCTTACAGGTCCCTGGAAACAAGGACTTGCAGAGTGAAATAAACTGACACTCTCCCTACCTACAGTTTTCTGTCCCTAGAATAAATGTTTTTTTTAAGCACAATATAGCACAAGGAGAATTCACTCACTGTCCTTCCAGGTCCCTGGAAACAAGGACTTGCAGAGTGAAAGAAAAAAAACACTCTCCCTACCTACAGTTTTCTGTCCCTAGAAAAAATGTTTTTTTTAATCACAATATAACACAAGGACAATTCACTCACTGTCCTTCCAGGTCCCTGGAAACAAGGACTTGCAGAGTGAAATAAACTGACACTCTCCCTACCTACAGTTTTCTGTCCCTAGAATAAATGTTTTTTTTAATCACAATATAGCACAAGGACAATTCAGTCACTGTCCTTCCAGGTCCCTGGAAACAAGGACTTGCAGAGTGAAATAAACTGACACTCTCCCTACCTACAGTTTTCTGTCCCTAGAATAAATGTTTTTTTTAAGCACACTATAGCACAAGCACAAAACACACTGACACTCTCCCTACCTATCCTTCTCTTTCCCTAAACTAAAGGAATCCAGGTTAAGCAAGAAAGAAATAACAGTCACTGTCCCTGCCTATGCTGCTCTATCCCTGCTCCGGAACACACTACACTAGGCCGCCGTGCTGGCGGCCTTTTATAGTGTGGGGCGTGTACTAAACACCCTCAGCAATAATTGGCCACAGGCATCCTGCCTGTGGCCAATCATTGCTCTCCTCGCTGCCGGCGCTGTGATTGGCCAAGCATGCGGGGTCACAGTGCATGCTTGGCCAATCACAGCGCCTGGATGACACTGCGATGGCGTAGTGCATTGTGGGCCGTTCGCGTCACTCGAATTTGGCGCGAACGGCCCAAATCGTTCGATCTTCGTCGAACGATCGAACAGCCGATGTTCGAGTCGAACGTATGTTCGACTCGAACACGAAGCTCATCCCTACTCGCGAGTGTATGTAAAGTGAGTGTACTTAAAGTGGGGTATGCCTGTAGTGAGTGTACAGCTTGTATAACGGTGTAAATTTCCTCTCCCCTCAAAATAACTCAACACACAGCCATTAATGTCTAAACCGCTGGCAACAAAAGTCAGTACACCCCTAAGTGAAAATGTCCAAATTGGGCCCGATAAGCCATTTTCCCTCCTCGGTGTCATGTGACTCGTTAGTGTTACAAGGTCTCGGGTGTGAATGGGGAGCAGGTGTGATAAATTTGGTGTTATCGCTCTCACTCTCTCATACTGGTCACTGGAAGTACAACATGGCACCTCATGGCAAAGAACTCTCTGAGGATCTGAAGAATAGAATTGTTTCTCTACATAAAGATGGGCGGGGCTATAAGAAGATCGCCAAGACCCTGAAACTGAGCTGCAGCACGGTGGCCAAGACCATCCAGCGGTATAACAGGACAGGTTCCCCTCAGAACAGGCCTCGCCATGGTCCACCAAAGAAGTTGAGGTCACGTGCTCAGCGTCATATCCAGAGGTTGTCTTTGGGAAATAGAGGTATGAGTGCTGCCAGCATTGCTGCAGAGGGTGAAGGGGTGGGGGAGGGGTCAGCCTGTCAGTGCTCAGACCATACGCCGCACACTGCATCAAATTGGTCTGCATGGCTGTCGTCCCAGAAGGAAGCCTCTTCTAAAGATGATGCACAAGAAAGAGCCGCAAACAGTTTGCTGAAGACAAGCAGACTAAGGACATGGATTACTGGAACCATGTCCTGTGGTCTGATGAGACCAAGATAAAATTATTTGGTGTCAGATGGTGTCAGGCGTGTGCGGCGGCAACCAGGTGAGGAGGACAAAGACAAGTGTGTCTTCCCTACAGTCAGGCATGGTGGTGGGAGTGTCATGGTCTGGGGCTGCATGAGTGCTGCCGGCACTGGGGGGCTACAGATCATTGAGGGGACCATGAATGCCAACATGTACTGTGACATACTGAAGCAGAGCATGATCCCCTCCCTTCAGAGACTGGACCGCAGGGTAGTATTCCAACATGATAACCACCCCAAACACACCTCCAAGACCACCACTGCCTTGCTAAAGAAGCTGAGGGTAAAGGTGATGGACTGGCCAAGCATTTCTCCAGACCTAAACCCTATTGATCATCTGTGGGGCTCCTCAAACGGAAGGTGGAGGAGCGCAAGGTCTCCAACATCCACCAGCTCTGTGATGTCATCATGGAGGAGGGGAAGAGGACTCCAGTGACAACCTGTGAAGCTCTGGTGACCTCCATGCCCAAGAGGGTTAAGGCAATGCTGGAAAATAATGGCGGCCACACAAAATATTGACACTTTGGGCCCAATTTGGACATTTTCACTTAGAGGTGTCCTGACTTTTGTTGCCAGCAGTTTAGACATTAATGGCTGTGTGTTGAGTTATTTTGAGGGGACAGGAAATTGACACCGTTATACAAGCTGTACAATCACTACTTTACATTGTAGCAAAGTGTCATTTCTTCAGTGTTGTCACATGAAAAGGTACAAGAAAAGATTTACAGAAATGTGACTG
Source organism: Rana muscosa (assembly GCA_029206835.1). NCBI lineage: Eukaryota > Metazoa > Chordata > Amphibia > Anura > Ranidae > Rana > Rana muscosa. The sequence goes on from CM055119.1 coordinate 208,737,468, forward strand.
AGGGGTGTACTTACTTTTGTGAGATACTGTATATATATATATATGTATGTAGAGAGTTCACTGTGTATACATATATATATATGGTGGTGATTGTATTATATTTATATATATTGGTGATTTTCATGTTTTCTTTGCCTTTTATTCCTTTAAATGTGTGAAATAAAAGAATGTATATAACTGGAGAAATGCGATGATTGTGTACACAGGACGGGACGCGCTCCGGGGTCACGTGCCGAGTGAGCGGACAGGAAGTGATGAGCGGAGCAGGTGACACGAGGGCAGAGCACCCCGCGGACTACATCTCCCGGCATGCTCTTTCCCCATCGGCCCGCCCCCTCAGTCCTGTGCTCCACCTATGGACCACACAGGGGGGTGGAGTCTGTAAAAAAATGAGGGAGGGCGGGGCTGAGACTAACTGGCGTCTGTCTACGCGCGCTGCTGGAAACAGCGGTAGGCGGGGGCTATCGGAGTTGCCCACCTTCTGTGGGCGGGGTTAGCGGCGCTGTTTAGGAAAGGGGCGGGGTTACGCTGATTTTCTTAGGAGGGGAATCTGGGCGGGGATCCGTGGTGACGTCGTGCGCTAGAAGTGGGTGGGAGTTCGGCTGTCATCTCGGGGGCGGGTCCACGCGTGACGTGTGTCGGTTAGGGGCGGGGTTTAGAAGCGGCGGCCTGGGCGCTCTGGTCTTCCTGTGTGTGAGGCGGCGGAGGTCGGAGAGCGGGAAGAGGCGCGATGGACCCCAATATCCTGATCGAGGCCCTCCGGGGTACCATGGACCCGGCCCTGAGGGAGGCCGCCGAGAGACAACTCAACGAGGTGAGACCCCCGGGGAGAGAGAGAGAGGGGGGAGGGGAGAATCACCGACCGCACGTGTCACCTCCGACACACAGCACGTGTACCCTACCGGGACCCCCCTCCCCCCACACCGGGGAGACCCGACACGTGTCTACCGGAGAACACCGGCCGGCAAATCCCCTCCCCCCACATCATATATAACCGACCCCCCCTCCACCACGTGTTATATGGGGGAGACCTGACCCCTCCCCCCACATGTTATATGGGGGAGACATGGCCCCTCCCCCACAGAGGTCACATGGTATATGGGGGAGACCCCCTACAAGTTACATTTACTTCATAGGACACCCCCCAATCCCTCATACATGTGTGACCCCCCTTAATATAGGAGCCCCCAGAGGTCACATGGTATATGGGGGGAGACCCCCCAACAGGGGACATGACACCCCCACATGTGCTTCATAGGACACCCCCCCTCCCCCACCATATGTTCAATCCCCCTCCACATGGTGTGACCCCCATAATATATAACACCCCCTCATTAAGGCATGTGACACCCCAACATGTACTTCATAGGGCACCCCCACCATGTGTGCAGCCCCCCTAAAGGTCACATGTTATATGGGGAGACCCTCCCCCCAACAATGGACATGACACCCCAACATGGACCCCTCCCCCATCATATGTGCACCCGCCATAATGACACCCCAACATGTACTTCATAGGGCACCCCCACAGAATATGAGCCCCCCGGAGGTCACATGGTCTATGGGGGAGACCCCCTAACAAGGGACATGACACCCCCACGTGTACTTCATAGGACAACCCCCTCCCCCATCATATGTGCAAACCCCCCCCCCCCATAATGACACCCCAACATGTACTTTATTTGGACGGCGCTCCCCCATCCTTTAGATGTGGCATGACCTGCCCCCACCCCCCCGGAGGGGACATGACACCCCCACATGTGCTTCATAGGACAGCCACCTTCCCCTCCCCCATCATATGTGCACCCCCTTACACACGGTGCAATCCCCCCTGTTTAGTTTACATGTTATATGGGAGGCCCCCCCAACAGATGACATGACAGCCCCCCTCTTCCCACCATGTGTAATTCCCACTCATGTAGGACTAGTACATATGACCCCCCAATGTCTGTGCACCCCTTAAAAAAGACTGGGCCCCCCACTTCAGTCCTGTCACCCCCCCCCTCTCCCCATGTGTCGTCCCCTCCTCCTTCCCCCTCATGTATGACTTTACCCCCCTCCCGGGTGTTATCCAGTGTACCCCCGTTATCCGTCACTAACGTGTAGAAATGACTCCCCCAACATTCCATTCCAGGTACATACTATGTGCACCCCTCATGTCACGTGACAGCCCCCCCTCCGGACAGCTGACAGTGGGAGAAGGGTGGGGTTCTGGGGTATGTAGGGTGGGGGAGGGGCTTTCATATGTACCATGGGGTCCTACATGGGAAGTGCCCACTATGACATCACCCCCCCCCACATCACATAGAATAATACCCCCCCCCCCGTTATCCGTCACTGTAACGTGTAGAAATGACCCCCCCAACATTCCATTCCAGGTACATACTATGTGCACCCCTCATGTCACGTGACAGCCCCCCCTCCGGAGAGCTGACAGTGGGAGAAGGGTGGGGTTCTGGGGTATGTAGGGTGGGGGAGGGGCTTTTATATGTACCATGGGGTCCTACATGGGAAGTGCCCACTATGACATCACCCCCCCCACATCACATAGAATAATACCCCCCCAACATTACACATCCATCTACCCCCCCATCACATAGAATACCCCCCCAACATTACACATCCATCTACCCCCCCATCACATAGAATACCCCCCCAACATTACACATCCATCTACCCCCCCATCACATAGAATACCCCCCCCAACATTACACATCCATCTACCCCCCCATCACATAGAATACCCCCCAACATTACACATCCATCTACCCCCCCATCACATAGAATACCCCCCCAACATTACACATCCATCTACCCCCCCATCACATAGAATACCCCCCCAACATTACACATCCATCTACCCCCCCCATCACATAGAATACCCCCCAACATTACACATCCATCTACCCCCCCCCTCCCCCCATCACATAGAATACCCCCCCCCCGACATTACACATCCATCTACCCCCCCCCCCCATCACATAGAATACCCCCCCGACATTACACATCCATCTACCCCCCTCCCCCCCATCACATAGAATACCCCCCCCAACATTACACACTAGGGCTGCAACTAACGATGTTTCGATTAATCGGTTAATAACCTTAAAGGTTATTTTGCATTTTTACATTTTGTTTTGGCCAATTTGTTGGGCAAATTAAAAAACACAAATTGCCGCAAAAAAACACATTACATGCTTTTCTGCAGCCTCTCTATTGAAGTCTATTGAACCCAAAAAAAAAATGGCGGCGTCTTGCGTTAAAAAGTCCTTGTCCTTTCCAAATACTCAGCGGCTGAAAATCCTGGATGTGAGCGTGTCCCGTAGAAATCCATGTAAATGACCTGTAGGGTGTTTCTGCGAAAAGCACCAAAAAACACGGAGGAGTGACCCGGGCCTGAGAGGTTTAGTAACATAATGGGCGGGGTTAAAAAAAACTAACATTAGTACAAAAAGAAAAAATAATCACTACTGTAAGGGGTTCATTTTTTACTGTGGGACAGTAAGAGCCGGGTTCACACGGGGCGCCACGACTTTGCGAGGCAACTTCAGCGCGACTTGAGCGTGAACCACAGCGCGACTTGGAGTCACCTCCAGGACAGGGGACTTTGCCAATAGCTAATCAAAGAGTAATCAGGGAGGGGGAAGGGTTTTCCGAGAAAACTATTTTGCTAAGTTGTTTCAGTTAAGCCTTTGGAAGCGACTTCCATTGAAATCTATGGGTAGAAGTCGCCCAAAAATCGTACAGGAACCTTTTCTGAAGTCGGAGCGACTGCAGTAATGTGCATTAAATCAGCTCCATTCACTTACATTGATTTTCTCAACCGTGCGACTTGGGGCGTCTTCAAGTCGGATCCAAAGTCGCCCCTGTGTGAACCGGCTCTAAAAGTAATATTTACAGTAGGGATTTGCTCTTTTTTTGTACTATAAAGTGCTAATTTTAGCTTTTTATTAACCCCATCATGTTACTGGCCGATTAATCGATTATGGAAATAGTAATTGATTTCATAATCGATTAGTTGTTTCAGCCCTATTACACACCCATCTACCCCTCCCCCCCACGTCACATAGAATACCCCCCCCCCCCCCATTACACACCCGGACAGCCAGTTTGGTTTGGACCCCTTTCACACTTCTGTGACTTGGGACTGTGAAGTCGCTTTAAAAAGATTTCCAATGAGTCCCGTTCAGATCTGTGCGACTTCAGAGCGTTCCCGGCACTACTTTGGTCCAACTTTCATGTGACTTGAGGTCCCCGGAACCTACAATTCCGGTGTAATGTGGATCAAGTCACACAACTGAAAGGGGCCTCAGAGCCTCAATCCAAGAGGTCCTGTCATGTTCTACCCAATCCTGAACCTCCGCTACATCTTCAGACAGTTCGAGCTCCAGGGGGCGCTCCGGAGCGTTCCTTCCACTGGCAGGTTCTCACCGTGTCCAGCAGAGGGCGCTCCGTTCCTTCCACTGGCAGGTTCTCACCGTGTCCAGCAGGGGGGGCGCTCCGTTCCTTCCACTGGCAGGTTCTCACCGTGTCCAGCAGGGGGGGGGGGGGGCGCTCCGTTCCTTCCACTGGCAGGTTCTCACCGTGTCCAGCAGGGGGGGGCGCTCCGTTCCTTCCACTGGCAGGTTCTCACCGTGTCCAGCAGGGGGGGGGCGCTCCGTTCCTTCCACTGGCAGGTTCTCACCGTGTCCAGCAGGGGGGAGGGCGCTCCGTTCCTTCCACTGGCAGGTTCTCACCGTGTCCAGCAGGGGGGGGGGCGCTCCGTTCCTTCCACTGGCAGGTTCTCACCGTGTCCAGCAGGGGGGGGGCGCTCCGTTCCTTCCACTGGCAGGTTCTCACCGTGTCCAGCAGGGGGGGGCGCTCCGTTCCTTCCACTGGCAGGTTCTCACCGTGTCCAGCGGGGGGGGGGGGGGCGCTCCGTTCCTTCCACTGGCAGGTTCTCGCCGTGTCCAGCAGGGGGGGGGGGGGGCGCTCCGTTCCTTCCACTGGCAGGTTCTCACCGTGTCCAGCAGGGGGGGCGCTCCGTTCCTTCCACTGGCAGGTTCTCACCTTGTCCAGCAGGGGGGGCGCTCCGTTCCTTCCACTGGCAGGTTCTCACCTTGTCCAGCAGGGGGGGGCGCTCCGTTCCTTCCACTGGCAGGTTCTCACCGTGTCCAGCAGAGGGCGCTCCGTTCCTTCCACTGGCAGGTTCTCACCGTGTCCAGCAGGGGGGCGCTCCGTTCCTTCCACTGGCAGGTTCTCACTGTGTCCAGCAGAGGGCGCTCCGTTCCTTCCACTGGCAGGTTCTCACCGTGTCCAGCAGAGGGCGCTCCGTTCCTTCCACTGGCAGGTTCTCACCGTGTCCAGCAGAGGGCGCTCCGTTCCTTCCACTGGCAGGTTCTCACCGTGTCCAGCAGGGGGGGGGGGGGCGCTCCGTTCCTTCCACTGGCAGTTTCTCACCGTGTCCAGCAGGGGGGGGGGGGGCGCTCCGTTCCTTCCACTGGCAGGTTCTCACCGTGTCCAGCAGGGGGGGCGCTCCGTTCCTTCCACTGGCAGGTTCTCACCGTGTCCAGCAGGGGGGGCGCTCCGTTCCTTCCACTGGCAGGTTCTCACCGTGTCCAGCAGGGGGGGCGCTCCGTTCCTTCCACTGGCAGGTTCTCACCGTGTCCAGCAGGGGGGGCGCTCCGTTCCTTCCACTGGCAGGTTCTCACCGTGTCCAGCAGGGGGGCCCCATCCTGAGTGTCCAGAGCGGAGAATTCATTCAACCAGCTGGAGGGGGGATCTGTACAGGGCAACCACTAGGGTGACCCCCCCCATTCATAGCCAGTGTTTCTGGATGGGGGGGCCTCTGCTTCCCCAGAGAGAACTCCCTAAATGCCCCCCACCATGTGTGCCCCCCTTGCATAGAAATTAACCCCTGCGACAGCTGTAGATTTTACACCTCTTAACCCCCGCATGTCAGTCTGTACACCCCCTCATAGGGCTGTCCCCCCCCTCCTCCTCATATCACATAGGGCTGTCCCCTCCTCCTCCTCATATCACATAGGGCTGTCCCCTCCTCCTCCTCATATCACATAGGGCTGTCCCCCCCCCCTCCTCCTCCTCATATCACATAGGGCTGTCCCCCCCCCCTCCTCCTCTCATATCACATAGGGCTGTCCCCCCCTCCTCCTCCTCATATCACCTAGGGCTGTCCCCTCCTCCTCCTCATATCACCTAGGGCTGTCCCCCCCCCCTCCTCATATCACCTAGGGCTGCCCCCCCCCCTCCTCCTCATATCACCTAGGGCTGCCCCCCCCCTCCTCCTCATATCACCTAGGGCTGTCCCCCCCCCCTCCTCTCATATCACCTAGGGCTGTCCCGCCCCTCCTCCTCCTCATATCACCTAGGGCTGTCCCGCCCCTCCTCCTCCTCATATCACCTAGGGCTGTCCCGCCCCTCCTCCTCCTCATATCACCTAGGGCTGTCCCCCCCCTCCTCCTCCTCATATCACCTAGGGCTGTCCCCCCCCTCCTCCTCCTCATATCACCTAGGGCTGTCCCCCCCCTCCTCTCTCTCATATCACCTAGGGCTGTCCCCCCCCTCTCCTCCTCATATCACCTAGGGCTGTCCCCCCCTCCTCCTCCTCATATCACCTAGGGCTGTCCCCCCCCTCCTCCTCCTCATATCACCTAGGGCTGTCCCCCCCTCCTCCTCATATCACCTAGGGCTGTCCCCCCCCCTCCTCATATCACCTAGGGCTGCTCCCCCCCCCATTCCTGCTCTACAGTATGACATTCTCTCCAACCCCCATGTCAGTCTGTGCCCCCCTCACATAGGACCCCCCCCACGCAGGACATGTGTACCCCTTACACAGGACAGCACCCCATCCTCCTGTAACATGTCAGGATTGAAGTGCCCCCCCCCCCCATGTGGCAGTACTCTCCCCTCTGGGCCGATCTGCCCCATCAGACCCTCCACCCCCCCTCGGTGTCATCCTATATGCCATACCCCCCCCCCCCCCATTCTAGTGTCCTATCCCCTAATAATCCCCATTGGATGACACAGCTGGATTACATTGTATTCATCCAGAAATGTTTCTTTCCTGTATCTTGGTAACTTTGTGTCTCTATACAGCTGGGACTGCCTGCCATGCAAATCAGCTGGTCCTCCTAAGCCACACCCAGAATGATTTGTTGTCTGTGCCCGCCCCTAACCCCTCCCCCCCTTGTTGCTAGGAAGTGATTCATTATCTGACTACCGGATACCGGCACTCTTCACCTCTCTGCATTCCGTCATCAGTCATGTCTCTGCAGTGCTTTGTACATGGAGTATCTTCTTCTAAGGCTTGCTGGTCCTTGTAGTTCCTCTCCCCTCCCCCCATTACTCATCACCGGGGATCCCGAGTCTCCGGCATGTGACGCTCCATCTCCCCCTGGCTGCCAAAACAAACATTGCGCGTTACTTTGCCGGCTTCAAAGTGAAAGTCGTCTGTCTTCCATGTGTGCCGGTCTCCGGCCGGTGCTCCCCCTCCCCCCGTCATTTCCTGATCACAGATGAGTCATCACATTCCTGCTGAGTGGGAGGCGGCCCTTCTGGTCACCCGGCTCCCCCCCAGCCTGAGAACCCCCAATGTGACGTCACATTAATGAGGCAGGAAATGGGAAAGAATTGTCTTCTGGTGACTCCAAAGGGTTAATGTGATAAATGTTTTGGCAGCGGAGCGTCCGGGGCAAACGGAACCAGCGCTACCCCCCTTCCCCCACATGTGACTGTATGTTATATACACCTATAGAGGGTACTATGCCCCCGCATGTGACTGTATACAGTATATACGCCTATAGAGGGCCCTATGCCCCCACATGTGACTGTATACAGTATACTACTATAGAGGGTACTATGCCCCCACATGTGACTGTATACAGTATATACGCCTATAGAGGGCGCTATGCCCCACATGTGACTGTATACAGTATATACGCCTATAGAGGGCGCTATGCCCCCGCATGTGACTGTATACAGTATATACGCCTATAGAGGGCACTATGCCCCCACATGTGACTGTATACAGTATATACTACTATAGAGGGCACTATGCCCCGCATGTGACTGTATACAGTATATACGCCTATAGAGGGCACTATGCCCCCCACATGTGACTGTATACAGTATATACGCCTATAGAGGGCACTATGCCCCCGCATGTGACTGTATACAGTATATACGCCTATAGAGGGCGCTATTCCCCCGCATGTGACTGTATACAGTATATACGCCTATAGAGGGCACTATGCCCCGCATGTGACTGTATACAGTATATACGCCTATAGAGGGCACTATGCCCCCACATGTGACTGTATACAGTATATACGCCTATAGAGGGCGCTATGCCCCCGCATGTGACTGTATACAGTATATACGCCTATAGAGGGCACTATGTCCCCACATGTGACTGTATACAGTATATACTACTAGAGAGGCACTATGCCCCGCATGTGACTGTATACAGTATATACGCCTATAGAGGGCACTATGCCCCCACATGTGACTGTATACAGTATATACTACTATAGAGGGCACTATGCCCCGCATGTGACTGTATACAGTATATACGCCTATAGAGGGCACTATGCCCCCACATGTGACTGTATACAGTATATACGCCTATAGAGGGCGCTATGCCCCCGCATGTGACTGAAAACCTAGATCTACATATAGAGAAGTATGAATGTTCGTAGAACAAGTGAAGGTTGTAAGATCTGGCCGGGTCCCCATTCTGGGAGTGAAGGGGGTTGCAGTGTTTCTCTTTCTTTGTACTGACACGCAACCCAAGCTGTCCCACTCATACAACCTCCTCCTCACCTGTGTCATAGCTCGAGACCCACCTACATCCGTGTCATCTGCTGGGACCGGTATAACCCCCCCCCCCCACTGTCCTCTCCTGGGACCGGTATACCGCCCCCCCCCTACTGTGTCCTCTCCTGGGACCGGTATACCGCCCCCCCCTACTGTGTCCTCTCCTGGGACCGGTATTCCGCCCCCCCCTACTGTGTCCTCTCCTGGGACCGGTATACCGCCCCCCCCTATTGTGTCCCTCTCCTGGGACGGTACCGCCCCCCTACTGTGTCCTATCCTGGGACCGGTATACCGCCCCCCTACTGTGTCCTATCCTGGGACCGGTATACCGCCCCCCTACTGTGTCCTATCCTGGGACCGGTATACCGCCCCCCTACTGTGTCCTATCCTGGGACCGGTATACCGCCCCCCTACTGTGTCCTATCCTGGGGACCGGTATACCGCCCCCCTACTGTGTCCTATCCTGGGACCGGTATACCGCCCCCCCCTACTGTGTCCTATCCTGGGACCGGTATACCCCCCCCCCTACTGTGTCCTATCCTGGACCGGTATACCCCCCCCCCCTACTGTGTCCTATCCTGGGACCGGGTATAACCCCCCCCCTACGGTGTCCTATCCTGGGACCGGTATACCTCCCCCTACGGTGTCCTATCCTGGGACCGGTATACCTCCCCCTACGGTGTCCTATCCTGGGACCGGTATACCTCCCCCTACGGTGTCCTATCCTGGGACCGGTATACCTCCCCCTACGGTGTCCTATCCTGGGACCGGTATACCTCCCCCTACGGTGTCCTATCCTGGGACCGGTATACCCCCCCCCCCTACGGTGTCCTATCCTGGGACCGGTATACCCCCCCCCCCCTACGGTGTCCTATCCTGGGACCGGTATACCCCCCCCCCTACGGTGTCCTATCCTGGGACCGGTATACCCCCCCCCCCTACGGTGTCCTATCCTGGGACCGGTATACCCCCCCCTACTGTGTCCTATCCTGGGACCGGTATACCCCCCCCTACTGTGTCCTATCCTGGGACCAGGTATACCCCCCCCCTACTGTGTCCTATCCTGGGACCGGTATACCCCCCCCCCCCCTACTGTGTCCTATCCTGGGACCGGTATACCCCCCCCCCCTACTGTGTCCTATCCTGGGACCGGTATACCCCCCCCCCCTACTGTGTCCTATCCTGGGACCGGTATACCCCCCCCCCTACTGTGTCCTATCCTGGGACCGGTATACCCCCCCCCCTACTGTGTCCTATCCTGGGACCGGTATACCCCCCCCCCTACTGTGTCCTATCCTGGGACCGGTATACCCCCCCCCTACTGTGTCCTATCCTGGGACCGGTATACCCCCCCCCCTACTGTGTCCTATCCTGGGACCGGTATACCCCCCCCCTACTGTGTCCTATCCTGGGACCGGTATACCCCCCCCCCTACTGTGTCCTATCCTTGGACCGGTATACCCCCCCCCTACTGTGTCCTATCGTGGGACCGGTATACCCCACCCCCACTATGTTGCAACTGCACCCCTCCCAAACGGTCGGTTCAGGTGTTATTTGCCCAACAATTTCCACTTAATTTGTTCCTTTCGGCCCCCCATGGCTTAAATTTAATCAGATTTATATTGAATCGGCCAAAATGTGAGCCATGGATTCCCTGTCTTGTATGCCCCCCTTAAGACTCTGCCCCCCCCCCCACGACAGCGCTGCCGCTATTCGGTATCACGGCAGGTGTCACTCTTACAGGAAGGAGGAATTATCGCAGATTTATGGGTGCGATCAGCTGCTGATAAAAACATACACAGGAATCAGGACTGAGTGTTGATGCCGGGGACAGGCGGCGTCACATGTCTTGCTCAGGGCTCCACTTCCTCATTTAAAGAAGTACGCAGTATCTCTGTCCCTCCCCCGCTGGCTCTAAGACCGAGAACTGAGCGATTGCATGGCCACTGATCCCGCCGTTCTCAGTCTGCTCAGAGCTGGGAGCGGTGACTGACGGTCATCACTCTCCATTGCTCACCGGAGTGTAGGGGAGGTGGCGGGCTCTTGTTCTTTAGCTGTGTAGGGAGGCCGGTGGATCCCGCAGTATTGTCTGAATCCTTCCGGAACAGCTGTGCCAAATCGGCTGATGGGGGGGGGGGGGGGGGTTGGGGAGATGGCCTGCTGTCAGCCATCTTTGGTTCATAGGAAGGTAAAAGTAAGCGCACCCTTGTGACAGCCCCCCCCCCCCCCCCCCCAATAAGACAAGTCTGGCAAAAAAAAGCTTTATCCATACTTCTCCTTTAAACGTCCACAGGACTGATGGAAGGTGCTGCAGGGTGGCGGTATGTACCACGGCCTTATCCAGGCTCCTGATTGGCACACATTGGATGCTGTTTGGAGATGTTCTCTTTGCATGTTGGGGTTCATGGCTTGCAATGCATTGAGTCATAAGGGACCCATAGGCGTATTGAGAACACCCGCCGCATGCTGGGAAAGGTCAACTGATCATGTGATTGGCTGTCAGTGGTCACATGATCAGGAGCTGGTCCCACCCGATGCCAATCATTGCCGGGAGCTGTCTGTGCAGGGAGCGTGCCATGGTGAATGATGTGCACATTGGATGCTGTCCCTCCTGGGATATGCACGTCACGTATCCCAAGAGCTATAGCCCCTTCATTCAAAAGGAGGAAGGGGGCGTGCCTAGCACCGCATCATGTCACTGAGGCTGCTGGCTCCTCCCCATCACAAGTGACACGGGATCAAGTGGTAGCCGAGGACGAGGATCTGAGGGAAAATGGTGACTCCTCTGGGTGGGGGAGTATGTGAAACCTACTCAATAGACCACCCCTTAAGTGGGGGGGGGCCCTAAAGAGAAGGTAAGGGGAAGATCTGGTTTAACTCCCCCCTTTCCCCTGAGTAGAGGTTCCCCCTCTTATAAAAAATAAGTAGAAAATTCCCCTTTGTTGTGATTGGAGAGGGAGGGAGTTCTCAGATCTGATATGGTTACCATTTATGATCACTGTGATTGGTCCTCAGATCTCATGGCATAGAGCCGCTCCTAGTGGCTCTGTACCTTCAGCTGATGCTGTCCCCCCAATGACAGCGGGGGAAGCGCCATTGTTTAAGAAATAAGCCATTTATGGACGACGTGCAAGAATATAAAGTCTGTCATTCGTCCATTTTACTACAATGGTCGGTCCTGTGAAAGGGTAACGAGCCGTAGTCTGAGCGGAGGTGCCCTTTAACCACTCCCTGGGCACTTACGCCCCCTTCCTGCCCAAGCCAATT
>CM055119.1:208749648-208817148 GCA_029206835.1 Rana muscosa
GCTGCTGCTTCATCTCTAGAAGTGTTCCCCCCCCCCCCCCCCAAGTGCAGCTGGTAGAAGGGGAAAAAATCCTCATGTCAATTCAGCAAAAATCTCCGACACACAACTGCCAAGTTTGGCGTCAGCCACGGTCACAGCGGAGATATGGTGACAAGCGCATTTAAAGAGAACATGCGCCCATTAACTAAGAGTCCTGTGTGATGACGCATTACGATCTGACTTGCTGCAGCTTCTAATGCACATGGTGAGAAGCTCGCAGTGAAATCAGGAAGCCATTTCAGTCCAGGAGAGGAGCTGCTACACCTGTGCAAGACTGGAGGGGGGGGCTGAATTTAAATCTTCTCCATATACCTCAATACTTCCTCCTGCTCCGAACAATCCTCACTGTGTGGCCATACTCGGTGCTGCACCGGCTCCTCCTCCTGTGCGAACACACGCTGCTTGTCCTATTTCTTCCCCCTGCCCCAAGCAAGGGGGTGGGTCTGCCCCAAGCAAGGGGGTGGGTCTGCCCCAAGCAAGGGGGTGGGTCTGCCCCAAGCAAGGATAGGCAGAGCGGCCATGTTATGTAGGACTAAAAAGTATCATCGGGCAGGGCCACACAGTGGCCGTCTTTTTTTTTTTTTTTTTTTTTTTTTTTTTTTTTTTTACATTGAGTGCTGAAATTTATAAATGAGTAACTTCAGCTCGAGGTGATGTCATTGCATAGCGATGGTGTCACTGTAGCGGTTATACAGTGCGCTGTGAAGTCAGATTTGTGGTTTTTATTGTCTTCCTCCCCCTCACAGGTGTTATTTATTTAAAAAATATGATCACTCAGTATTGGCCAGACCGGGAGGTGGTCCCCGGCGAAGTCCCCACACACACGATCCCCGAGGAGGACCGCCACTTTATCCGGGAGAATATTGTAGAAGCCATCATCCAATCTCCAGAGCTGATACGGTGAGTGCGCCATTGTGTGTGTGTGTGTGTGTCTATAGAGGGAAGGTGGGTATCCAAGCCACAATGAGCTTCTTGAACACATATTAATTGCTTGCCTAACAACAAGTGTTTAATTTCTTTTGCTCGAAATTATTGCAACTCCCTCTGAAAGCAAAGACCCCCCCTAGAGAAGAAAATAGGTGCAGTTGCTGCATTTTTTTTTTTTTTTGTCTAAACAGTTGGATGGTGGTTTGTTAACCACTTCAAAACCGCTATATACAGGTGAAACTCGAAAAATTAGAATATCGTGCAAAAGTTCATTTATTTCACTAATGCAACTTAAAAGGTGAAACTAATACAGTATATGAGACTCATTACATGCAAAGCAAGATAGTTCAAGCCGTGAATTGTGATGATTATGGCTTACAGCTCATGAAAACCCAAAATCCACAATCTCAGAAAGTTAGACTATTGTGAAAAGGTGCAATATTCTAGGCTCAGTGTCCCCCTCTAATCAGCCAATTAAGCCATAACACCTGCAAAAGGGTTCCTGAGCCTTTAAATGGTCTCTGTCTGGTTCAGTAGGAATCACAATCATGGGAAATACTGCTGACCTGACAGTTGTGCAGAAAACCATCATTGACACCCTCCATAAGGAGGGAAAGCCTCAAAAGGTCATTGCAAAAGAAGTTTGATGTTCCCAAAGTGCTGTATCAAAACACATTAATAGAAAGTTGTTTGGAAGAAAAAGGTGCACAAGCAGCAGGGATGAGCGCAGCCTGGAGAGGATTGTCAGGAAAAGGCCATTCAAAAGTGTTGGACTTTCACAAGGAGTGGACTGAGGCTGGAGACAGTGAATCAAGAGCACCACACAGACGGATCCTGGACAGGGGCTTCAAATGTCGTATTCCTCTTGTCAAGCCGCCACTCCTGAACAACAAACGTTAGGGTCTTATCTGGGCCAAAGAAAAACACACCTGGTCTGGTGCTCAGTGGTCCAAAGTCCTCTTTTTCTGATCTCATTTGGAAACCAAGGAGCCGGAGTATGGAGGAAGAATGGAGAGGCACACACTGCAAGATGCTTGAAGTCTAGTGTGAAGTTTCCAGTCTGTTGATTTGGGGAGCCGTGTCCTCTGCCGGTGTTGGTCCACTGTGCTTCATTAAGTCCGGGGTCACCGCAGCCGTCTACCAGGAGATTTTGGAGCACTTCATGCTTCCTTCCGCAGACTAGCTCTATGGGGATGCTGACTTCATTTTCCAGCAGGACTTGGCACCTGCCCACACTGCCAAAAGCACCAAAACCTGGTTCATGACTGTGGGATAACTGTGCTTGATTGGCCAGCAAACTCGCCTGACCTGAACCCCACGGAGAAGCTATGATGGAGAAGCTATGATGGAGAATTGCCAAGAGAAAGATGAGACCTGAGACTGAAACAATGCAGAAGAGGTGAAGGCCGCTATTGAAGCTTCCTGGTCTCCTTAGCAGTGCCACAGGCTAATGGCTTCCATGCCACGCCGCACTGAGGGGCCAAAACCAAGTACATATGCAGCTACTACTTTTCAGAAGTCCGATATTCTTCTATGTACAATCCTTGTTTTATTGATTGCATGTAATAATCTCATTTTCTGAGATTGTGGATTTGGGATTTCATGAGCTGTAAGCCATAATCATCACAATTATGACAAATCACGGCTTGAACTATCTTGCTTTGCATATAAGCACTCCCTCTCTTATCCTCCCATCCTCTGCACTGACAGATATCGCCATCATCAGGGGGGTTGAATGAGTGACTTGTGTGGCGCTACACATGCGAACTGAATCGCCTCTAGCCGCTTTTTGCAGCCAGTGTCTGCTTGGCTGGTGCGGTCATTTTACCCCGTAGGATCTCGACACGCATGGGACACAGTCATACACACATATACATATACTGTGCCAATTTGGACAAGATCCAATTAACCTCCCAGCATGTCTTTGGAGTGTAGAGGAAACCGGAGTACCCGGAGGAAACCCACGCAGACACAGGGAGAACATGCAAACTCCAGGCAGATAGTGTCGTGGTCGGGATTCGAACCAGCGACCCTTTTGCTGCTAGGTGAAAGTGCTAACCACTACACCACTGTGCTGGTTATTTATGTCATTGAATATAAGGGGGTGCTGGGGGAAAATTAGGTTGGTGTCATTTAATATAAGGGTTAGGGGTGATTTAGGTTGGCTGTGTTATTTCATATCAGGGCGAGGGAGAGCGAGTAAATGAATATATGGTTTGTGGGGACGGGGGAGGCTTTGCCACATTGTCCTGCACAGGAGAGGTTCTCTTTCATTGGAATGTATAGGAAGGAGATGCTGCACGCCGGTGGGGGGGGGGGGGGGGGGGGAGAATAGGTTGCTTCCTCGTTGCTCTCTGAATCCTTCAGAATGAAACATTGTTACCTATAATCTGATACTTGACTTGATTCTATTTCATCTCTGGATGTCATTTGTGTATTGCAGAGTCCAGCTGACCACATGTATCCATCACATCATCAAACACGATTACCCGACTCGCTGGACTGCCGTCGTAGAGAAGATCGGCTTTTATCTGCAGTCTGATAACAGTGCCTGTTGGCTGGGCATCCTGCTCTGTCTGTACCAGTTGGTGAAGAACTATGAGTAAGTTGCCCTTTTTATCTGTAGGACACACGAGTGACTGTACTGGGCCTGGTCATATAATCCTAAAATTAAGAAACTGTGCCTAAAACGGAACTTCACTCAAAAGGGGAAGCTCTGCTCTTCCTCTATACCCCCCCCCCCCCCCCCCCACCTCTTATGTTTTTGCCTCTTCTTTTTTTTTCCCCCCTATATCGTCAGAACTACTTAGCACTTCCAGGTGCATTATACCTTGTTTTTTTTGAAGGACAAATTGGGCTTTCCTTTGGTAAAGGAGATATCCTCTTGACTTTTTTTTTTTACTTTTTTTTTCTTCAAAGCAAAACTGTCCAATAGTAAAAAAATCATTAACATTTAGCTGTTTCTTGCTATTACCATAATTTGCCCAAAAAAATGTATCCTGCTCCTGACTGTCGCAAAGTCGCAAAACCACCTATGTTAAATGGTACGGCCCAGAAACATTGTGCGCTTTTATATATATATATATATATATATGTGTATGTGTAATATATATATATATATATATATATATATATAAAAAAAAATTCCATCCTGCCTAAAAACAAACTGACCTTGACCTTTGACTCCGTACACCGCTGTGACCGGCGACATGTCTCCCGGAGTTATTTCCAGGTTCCGGCACTGTGATTGGACGGAGCCGCAATGATGTCACTCCTGCGCATTGGTGCCACCGGTCACGGCAGTTACTGAAAAAGCGGCACGAGCGAGCCGTTTCTTCAGTGCGCATGCGCCGATGACGTCGGCACAGCTATGCGGCCGAGAGGAGCGTCGCTCCTCCCCGCCGGCGCCTCCATTGCCCCTCTGGGCACCCGGCCGTGACAGCTTTCGGCTTTTCCTGGAACCTGTCACGTGTCCCAGGAGATCCACCTATGGGCCGCCAAGGCGATGCCTCCTCTGGCCCGAGGCGAAGTGGGACAGGAAGTCCCACTCCCCCCCCAAAAAAAAAAAATTGCATGCCAAATGTGGCATGTAAGGGGGCGAGGACTGCTTAAAGCGGAAGTTTCACTTCTGGGTGGCACTCTTCTTTAACAGACCCTGGCAAACCTTGATCTTATAGCTTAATCTCCTGCAAGGAGAGGAAAAACACGGGCAGGCTTACAGTGACTGATCACTGCTGTGATAGCCTCTGATTGGCTATCACAATCAGGTAACCAGAGTCCAGTTCTTTAGTACAAGTTTCGGGGCTCTCGGTGTGAGCCTGGTCTTCTGTGCTTGGGAGCGCACTGTGTGGCCCAGGGAAAGACCCACTTTCGTGAGACCCCATATATATATATATACGGTTGACGGGAAGGGGTTGAGGTTAGAAAGAGAATACATCATGTAGATATGGGAAAAAACACTGGCGCTAGTTGTAGAATACGCTATAATCGATAAGGAATACAAATGCTGCACTACTTACAGGATCGCAGACATAGTGCTAAAATCATAACGCAAATAGTAAAGCTTTATCTACGATCGTAAATTGGTGTAAATAAGTGCAATATACGAGTGCTGTTTAAAAATCATTAGTCAATAAACCAACATGGAAAGCCATTAAATCTTGCAAAGTGGTGATCTTCACATGCAATCACACCCAGCGTTCACTTCACTGTGCGATACATAAAAGGCTTACCAGAGACTATACGACTAGGAGCGAGAAATCAAACGGCACTCGGTTTGTATAAACCTGTGAGATAAAGCTCCATCGCTTTCCTCTCCAACTCTCCTCCAGAAGCCACATCTATAAGGAGAAAATGGAGCCCCCACACTTCAAGTAGAGAGAAATCTGAGGTTAAAACTTTAATATATCGGTTAAAAACACATGGGGAAGCTGTAATAAAATGTAACTTCCAGAGTTCCGAGTAGCGGTACTGTGCATGTGTGGTGACATCGCAACCTCTAGCTCCACTCTACGTGTTTCGTCAGATATAACATCAGGGGCACTGTTTGATCCTCTGGAGAGTAGTGCAGCAATTTGTATTCTTGCTGTATAATCTGTCTGTTCCAGGTACAAGAAGCCAGAAGAAAGGACCCCACTGATAGCCGCTATGCAGCACTTCCTGCCCATGCTGAAGGAGCGATTCATCCGCCTGCTTCCCGACCCCTCCGAACAGTCCGTTCTCATTCAGAAACAGATCTTTAAGATCTTCTACGCCCTCGTCCAGGTAAGTGTCCGAAGATGGATGTGCCGCACTTGCAGGCAGTCTTCCCTTTTGGGACCTTAAAATGAGAAGGTGAACTAAAGCCGTACACCCCCCAACTACTCTCTGGTCGTTGCTGTACTTGCCTCAATGGGTGCTGAGCTGGCGGTGCCCGTGTACTGAAATCCCTGCTTTTTTTTTTTTTTTTTTTTTTTTTTTCCCCTTCTCCTTTCTGCGGTGCTTTCGGGACGGATCAGGTTTCTGATTTCCTCAGCGCAGAGGAACACTCTGATCCGTCCCAGATGCCCTTCATGGAGAAGAGTGGAGATTTAGATTCCTTAGTATGCTACACGGGCGCTGAGCGCTCTGAACCCACAGTGGTAGGTACCATATTTGGGGGGGGGGGGGGGGGAACGACGACAAACAGTGGAAGATAAGACAAGCATGTCCTATAGGCAATTCAAACCAGCAAGATGGCCGCAGTCCACATGCATAACGATGCCACGTGTCCGAACTTTACCCAACGTGTTTCTTCGTATTCAACGCCCCGGATGACGGCTAATCCGACGAAACGCAATGTAGGGGAGTTTGGACGCATGGTGTCGTGCATGTGGACCGCAGCCGTCTTGCTGGTTTGAAAACCATCAGAATTGTGTATGACAGGAAGATAAAACGAGCATGTCATCTATTTGGTTACAATAAATAGTTTTAATATACTACACTGACGTGGTATTTTGGTATTACACCTTTCAATCTGAGGAGAGATACTCTGAGAGGAGTCCACGGTGTTGGATTCATGCTGGAGCAGTCCACGGTGGAAATGATTCAGAGGAGGTTGGTGTTTGTGCGTTTTATGACCACCTATAATCTAGTGGTCCATTTCTGAGGCCTGGCTTATTGTGGTGGTGTTGGTGGAGGACCTTTGCTCTCCTCAAGGATCGCTCACATTTTAGGAGTCTCCTCGGAATTATGGGCTTATTTATCTCTTTTTTTTTTTTTTTTTTTTTTTTTTTTTTTCCCACAATACATGCTAGCTGCTGTCCGCCTGGTATTTTAACCCAAGCGCAGTAATCTTATCTCTCCTTTACCTTGCAGTACACGTTACCCCTGGAGCTCATCAATCAGCCCAACCTGGCCGAGTGGATTGAGATATTGAAGACTGTGGTGGACCGGGACGTTCCTGCAGTAAGTTTGCCTTTTTATTTTTTATTTTATTTTTTTATGAGCTATAGAAATGTTTGTGTGTTGGGACATTCGAGTGTAAGCTCCTCTGGTACAGAGACTGATCCGACCAGCTCAGTGTTAAAGGGAGGCCCTTTGTGTCCACCATTGTTGGCTAATTGTCCTTGCTGTGGCTCCCTTTACCTAAATTGGTCCATCGATGTTGGTTGCCAGCTGTCCACTTGACACGTGTTTGTTTTTGTTTTTTTGTCTCATGGCAGGAGACCCTCCAGGTTGAGGAGGACGACCGACCGGAGCTGCCCTGGTGGAAGTGTAAAAAGTGGGCTCTGCACATAATGGCCCGGCTGTTCGAGAGGTATGGTGGGTTAGCATGCGTGTATGTGTATAATAGATTTCATGTGACCTACCTGGCCTCACATGGGGGGGTGTATGCCCAGTCTGTGGTGTAACAGTAGCCAAGGAAGCCCAATGGCTGCTACGGGGCCTGGGGTTCAACTGGGTCCCATTGGGGGTTGCTAAGAAGTTTCCAATATAGAAGGACCCTCTGGGCCCTCGCTAGTCACAGATCTTTCTACCCCCCCCCCATGCATAAAAAAAGCACCCTCTGAACCCAACCCGGTATGGCTAATGCAATCATAAATCCCAGAGTGTCTTCCCAGCTTATAGCACAGCTGAGGTTTTGTATTTCTACATCAATGTATTTATTGACTGTGTCCCTGTGGTGACAGATGTTTTACCATGCAGTAAACGTACCAATTGGCCCAAAATCTCCCTAAGAACTTTTAAATGCCACTGTATTTACAGTACGGTGAGATGACATTAAGGTTAAAGTGGTTGTTTTTTTTAAACCTATAAGGCATAATGAGTTAGTATGCACCACATACTAGCTCATTGTGAAATACTTGCCTTAGAACGAGGCGTCTGCAGGTGATAGCAGTCCATGCCGAGGGAGCAGACATTTTCCCTCTGCGTGTCTTCCGGGTATCGCGGCTCCGGCGCTGTGAGTGATCGGCGCTGCAATGTCGTCACTCCCGCGAATGCGCGCGGTAGACTTCTTTCCTTCAGCCGGGCATTCAGAGCGCATGCGCCGCTGACGTCAGCGGCTGCATGCAAAGGGAATATCCTAAACCGTACAGGTTTAGGAGATGTTCTTTTTACCTACAGGTAAGCCTTATCTGTAGGATTAAGTGGGGGGGGGTATACAACCACTTTAAGTGACAGCAGAGTGTGGCTGGGCCTGGCGCACTGGGCACAGTTGTCTTGTAGGCAATGTTCCAGGTAACAATGATGGCAGTGAAGCGGGGTACACTTTGCCCTTTCAGCTGGTGGCGGTGTGCTCTTGCATCGTCGGGTTCCTGTGGCAGCAGTGCAGTGTGCGCAGTGTCAGTCTGTGTCTGGTGGAGCAGAGTGTTGGCGTGCTGCTAGCTTTCTGCTCCGCTCACACAAATCCTGCAGCCAGAGATGAACATGAGATCATAGTACTGGTCTAGTGCCCGTCCTTTGGACGCTTACACCACTGGCCAGCCTCCAAATTCTCGTACATGTTTACAAGCCGTGGCTGTAATGCTGCTTATCAGCTTGTTGTGTCACGCTGATATGCAATAAATGAGCTAATGAGGATTCCCCATAAGGTTTCCCTTAGAAGCAAAGGGGACTTAAAGGGGAGGTCCAGCCTATATCACAAAAATCAGCAGGATCTTTATTTTCTTTCTCTTTTTAATTTCTTTCTCGTTTCTTCTTTCTTTGACCTCTTTAAAACGTTCCACCCAAAAATGGAACTTGCGCTTTTCAGATTCCCCCCCCCCCCCCTTCCAATGTCACATTTTGGCACTTTCAGGGGGGGGGGCAGATACCTGTGTAATCTAGATCGCCGCAGTATCTGCGGCGACCTACACCACGTCCGTCGCTTCCTCTGATGCCCCCACCCCCCTGTCTTCTGGGAGACACAGGTCCCAGAAGACAGAAGGGACCAGTGGGATAGCGCAGCTTGACTCGTGCAGTAGGGAACCAGAAAGTGAACCTGCAAGGCTTCACTTTCTGATTCCCTTACCGATGATGGCGGCGCCTCCACCCAAGGGACAGATCGGCTTCGGGTGCCGACATTGCGGGTGCCCTGGACAGGTAAGTGTCTATATATTAAGTCAGCAGCTGCAGTATTTGTAGCTGCTCACTTAATTTTTTTTTTTTTTTTTTTTGGGACGGAACTCCGCCTAAAGTCCCCATTGTATCCCACGCTCTCATTCACAATCCTACCAGGTTTGTACAAAGGACTATCGTCTCAGTGGTAAGTCGATGAGCTTGGGTGTCCAAAGGAGGGAGTTCTTGGAACCTTGACGTGTTTCACGGGTGTTCCCTTCAGGATTGAGGGAGACCCATAGTTCTATGTGCTCTAGGGACCCTCAAATGGCAGACGCCACACCTAATGAAACATTTCCTTCCTGGTGCAATCTATTCAAACATTTCTTCACCAAGGCCTATAAGGCTCCGTTCACGTATGTGGCCACTGTTTCAGTGTTGGGAGTACGGTGCGGTTCTGTTTACTGCTTCAGATGCAAATTTTTACCTGAAATTGCACCTGAACCGAACTGAAGCGCACTTTTAAAAACTGCACTGCAGCCTCCCCCGTGTGCGTGTGCACCGGCGGCGTAGAGAAGGCTGCCTGTTCATATGTTATGCGAATTGAATGCAGTTCAGAATGCTTCGAATTCATAGATGTGACCGTGGCCTAAAAGTTTACCATTTTGAGAGTAATGCTGCATTAATATGTGAATGTAGAGATCTGACGTCTTGTATATCTTTAGGTACGGAAGTCCTGGAAATGTCTCCAAAGAATATAATGAATTTGCGGAAGTTTTCTTGAAGGCCTTTGCAGTTGGTGTTCAACAGGTACTGGTGCACCTTCTAACACTGGGGGGGGGGGGGGTGCCTTTTTTAATGGAAAGCTCCAGGAAGCTTAAGTAAAGAAATTGTAGTATAAAGGGTCTTTTTACGATTTCCTCCATGCGGTCTTTTCGGGGAGGGGGGGAGCGTGCTGGGCAAAGCTGCTGTGGCTGGAAACAGATGTCTTGTAGGCAATGTTCCAGGTAACAATGATGGCAGTTAAGCGATGTCGCTTTGCCTGTTCTGCGGGTGGCGGTGTGCTCTTGCAGCGTTGGGTTCCCGTGGCAGCAGTGCAGTGTGCGCAGTGTCAGTCTGTGTCTGGTGGAGCAGAGTGTTGGCGTGCTGCTAGCGCTCTGCTCCGCTCACACAAATCCTGCAGCCGGAGATGAACATGAGATCATAGTACTGGTCTAGTGCCCATCCTTTGGACGCTTACACCACTGGCCAGCCTCCAAATTCTCGTACATGTTTACAAGCCGTGGCTGTAATGCTGCTTATTGGCTTGTTGTGTCGCACTGATATGTAGTAAATGGGCTAATTAGGACTTCCCTGCCTGCAGGTCTTGCTGAAAGTCCTGTACAACTATAAGGAGAAGCAGTACCTGGCTCCCCGAGTCTTGCAGCAAACGCTCAACTATCTGAACCAAGGGGTTTCCCATGCCATGACCTGGAAGAACTTGAAGCCGCACATCCAGGTGAGCTCATCGGACCACCGTGTATATGTGAGGGGGTTTTCTTATAGAAGCTGCTGTGAATGAAGCCTCACGTCTCCAACTGATCTTTTACCAATTCCATCAGCTCATTCCCCACGGTTGCAACATTTTGTACCACCTGCCCCACCCTATTAGATTGTAAGCTCTTTTGAGCAGGGCCCTCTTAATCCTTTTTGTATTTTATTGTAACTGTATTGTCTCCCTTTCTTATATGATAAAGCGCTGCGTAAACTATTGGCGCTATATAAATCCTGTATAATAAGTAGTTCTGCTGTTGGAGTTTGTAGAGCCAGCTTGTTAATCCAGTTGGTGGCTTTACCGAGACAGATCTGCGGCACTCTAGGTAATCGCAGAACAAAAAAGTAATGTTGCATTACCTGGGAGACAGGAAACCGGGCCTGTGGTCCAGATGCCTTTTTTCAAATTGTAGCAATAATCCTTCAATACAATTAAGCCAGTTACTCCGACATTCATTGCAACATTTTTTTATTTTTTTTAATTTTTTTTTTTATTGGCTGTATCTCAGGGCACAGCAGTAACACGCTAACCTGTTTCAGCTGAAGCCTTACTCCTAGCATGTCAGTAGGGCTTTGGCTGAAACGCGTTGACGTGTGACTGTTGTGTCCTATGTAGCCAATAAAGAATTGTTGTAATGTCAAAGTAACTGTTTTTCTTGTACTCTGGGTAATCGGCTTTTTTTTTTTTTCCAGGGCATCATTCAGGATGTTATCTTCCCTCTGATGTGTTACACCGACTCTGACGAGGAGCTGTGGCAGGAGGACCCCTATGAGTACATCCGCATGAAGTTTGGTACGGCTGTGAATTATTATAGATGGATGGATATATTTTTAGTGTGTAGGGTTAATAAGACCCCTTTCACACTGAGGCGCTATAGCGCCCTGAAAGAGCGAGGGCTTTCACACTGGGGAGCGGTGCGCTGACAGGGCGTCAGGAAAAAGTCCTGCCAGCAGCTCCTCTGCAGAGGTGAATACACCGCTCCTAAAGCACCCCCTGTCCATTGAAAACAATGGGCAGCACTGCCGGCAAAGCGCTGCAGTAGCGGCGCTTTTAACCCTATTTCGGCCGCTAGCAGCGTTTATAAGCGTCCCGCTAGCGGCCGAAAAGCGCCACAAAAACAACAGTGAAGCGCCACTAAAAATAGCGGCTTTTTACCGCCTGCGCTGTGAGTGTGAAGGCACTCTTATAGTTGGTTACAACTGTAACAGTCTGGATATAAGCAGATCATTCGGAATGCTGTGCCAGTTTTTGTCTGACACAAATATTTGATATTTCACTTTTTTTTTTTTTTTTTTTTTTTTTTTTTTTTCCCCTTCTCCTTAGATGTGTTTGAAGATTTTATCTCTCCCACCACAGCAGCCCAAACATTGCTTTTCACGTCTTGCAGTAAAAGGAAAGAGGTACGGCCTGGATGAACTGATGACCTGTCAGTTCTGTCACATGGAGGGACTTGTGTCGAGCATCGACATTTTAATGCAAATCGGGCTTAAATAAACCTTATATATTTGTGTGTAGAAGAAACATAAAATGTATTTTATTTATATCTATATACTCGAGCATAAGCCGAGTTTTTCAGCACGTTTTTTGTGTGCTGATAATGCCCCCCCTCGGCTTATTCTCGAGTCTGTGTCCGACTTCAATTTTGTGCGCCTGATCCTGGCCAGCCGTAGGTCCCATGGACCCCAAACTTTGCACACTTGTAGAGTAAGAGTAGGGCTACAAGTGTGCCAAGTTTGTTGTCCGGGGGAGCTTTGGCCGGGCACCCCTTCCATAGACTCCCATGTTAAACGGTAATTTCTCCAGTGATTTGGGGACCCGGTACGTGGCGGCCCTAGGTCCCCTGGACCCCAAACTTGGCACACACGTAGCCCCACTCTTCATCTACAAGAGTACAAAGTTTGTTATCGGGACCTACGGCCAGGGAGCACCAATTTTTAAAAGCCGGGCCCCCCTTCCATAGACTCCCATGTTAAACGTCAGTCTAGTCACACAGTGCCGGAGATCAGGTAGGGAGATTGGGCACAGTGAAAGTGAGGCATGGGCACAGTGAGGCATGCAGATGGAAACCCTAGGCTTATACTCGAGTCAATACATTTTCCCATTTTTTTTTTTTTTTTTTTTTTTGTGGTAAAATTTGGTGCCTCGGCTTATACTCGAGTATATAGTGTGTGAGAATATTTTATACATACATACGGACCAGCGAGATCCAAGATTCTCTCGGTCGTCCATAGGTCTCCTCTTCATTGGCTGGGGCACAGCCATGGCGCCATTTGGTTCCTACAGCTGTCAGTTAACCAATCAGGGTAGAGGGGGTGGGGGCTGACCGGCAGCTGCATGTCTGAATGGACACAAGGCTGCAGCTGGAGTGCCCCCATAGCAAGCTGCTGGTCTGTGGGGGGCACTCGCCAGCAGGGAGGGGCCAGGAGCAGCAAAGAGGAGGCTCTGGGCTGCTCTGTGCAAAACCAACTGCAGAGGTGGCAAGTATGACATGGTGGGACTTCTTGCTTTTAAAAAAATAAAAATTTTACAATCCCTTTTTAAAGGAAAGAAAACCTTACCTTGTGGAAAACCTTTATTCCAGCTTTTGTGTAGCAACTTCTGTTAGTCAAATATCTTTCTGGAATTGCCAGTAAATTGAACCATCCCGGGGTCTGTGGCATCCCTCGTACAGTCAGGCTTTGTCTAATACTGACGTCTCTTTAGTTTGTTGGACTTTTTGTGTGTTGCCGAGATTTACAATAGATCTGCATTTTTTTTTTTTCTCAGGTGTTACAGAAAACGATGGGATTTTGTTACCAGATTTTAACAGAGCCGGCTGCAGATCCCCGCAAGAAAGATGGCGCCCTCCACATGATCGGGTCCCTAGCAGAGATTTTACTGAAGGTAGGTGAGATGTCGGACTTCCCTGTCATGGTGAGCTAAGGTCTCTTACCAAAGATTTTTGGTCTTATCGGCTAAAAAAAATCTGAATTCTGAATCTCTGCAGGGAATTTACATTGTAGCTTTCCTCTTCATAGTGATTATCCACAAAGGTGTGTTCTGATATGATGTATGATTTTGGGTGCTCAAAAGTCTTGGTATACGTTTTCAGGAAAAGATTTGGTGTGTTTGTTTTGTTTTTGTTTGTTTTTTTTTTTTGTTTTTTTAATATATCTATCTATCTCTATCTTGTCTATTTTGTTTTTAACAGAAAAAGATCTACAAAGACCAGATGGAGTTCATGCTGCAGAATCACGTCTTTCCACTCTTCAGCAGTGAGCTGGGTTACATGCGAGCCCGGGTAAGAATCCTCTCCTTTCTCTAGAGCTAGGGGCACCCTGCAAGACTTTTATTAGAATTTTCATTGTTTTTTTGGATTGTAAGACCTTATTTTTCCAGCGTTAATAGATTTATAAAATATTGTAAGATTATGCCTCACACAAACATTCCTATTGCATGATTTATCTTCTATAGAACTGTACGATCACTGTAAAAGCCAGCTTCTTATTGGTTATTACTAATTTCTCCTGTTTTCTGATTGGATTTCAACCCAAATCTGGGCTTTTTTTAATTAAGATTTGGGCAGCATTTAAAAATAAAGCAGTTGTCCTCTGCAGTGTGTATGTATGTATATGTATATATATATATATATATATATATATATATAATTTCTCCAAGATGTGGCCATTTCCGAGGCTCTCCGGTGCCCCCCCTGCACCTGGCAGCATGCGGTATTGCATACTATTGAAGTCAATGCAGAACAACCTTTTTTAGTTTCCATTGACTTCAATGGGGAAACTCTTTGGTATGCCAGTACTTTGGATTACGAGCATTCTCCTGTAACGGATTAGGCTCCTAATCCGAGGTTCCACTGTATGTGTGCTTTCCATGGTAGAGGAGATATCTGTGGTCTTATTGACCCAGATGTCTCCATAAAGAGGACCTGTTATGCCATATTCCTATTACAAGAGATGTGTTACATTTCTTGTAATAAAAGCGAAAAAATTGAGACCGTGTAGAAATAAACATTAATAAAACACTTTTTAAAGTGAGGGAAACAAATTGTTACCCCAGCTCCACTGCCAATATAAAAGTCCACGTACTGATCCGGTGCTCTAGCCAGGACGTTCAGGCCCCACAGATACGATTCGTCGGGAAGTCTGGCAACTCGAATGCACTTGAATAAAATTACTTAGTTACATGGGTACAGGTTGTATGCTGACGCGTTTCAGCTAAAAAGCCTTCATCAAATTTTTAAAGTGCTCCCCTCCATATTTCATAATCTTGCATGTAAGAGAGAGATGGCGGACTTGGCTTAGATGCTAGGTGGTTAAGCAATTTAATTGCAACTTATGTCCAACAGATGCTAGGTACACTCAGCCATCCCTACTGTACCGCTGGGATATTGGTATTTCCTTGCCTGCCTTTATGCCTAAATACAACTTGCTGGCGCCCGGACTGATTTGCTTTACACATGAGTACAGCAAGCGAGTGGATCTGTGTTGGCATCTGCTAGATGTGGCGGCGGTGCAGTGTGCGCAGTGTCAGTCTGCGTCTGGTGGAGCAGTGTGTCAGTGTGCTGCTGGCTCTCTGCTCCGCTCACACACATCCCGCTGCCAGAGATTAATGTGAGATCATAGTACTGGTCTAGTGACGTCCGATGGACACCCTAACCGCTGGCCAGCCTCCAAATTCTCCCACATCTGCCTGGCGTTTATGGAATTTCCCATCTCTGTGTATTACTGACCTCTATATGGTGTCTTACGGATTATCATGGAAATACCAACGTTTGTAAATGCGTTGCTGCCACCAAGATTCCCCATCGTGCCACTCCCTTTTTTTTCATTCTCTGCCCCCTCCCTTTTTTTTCATTCTCTGCCCTCCGTTCCACTTGCAGGCCTGCTGGGTGCTTCACTACTTCTGCGAAGTGAAGTTCAAGATTGATCAGAACCTGCAGACGGCCCTGGAGCTTACCCGGAGGTGTCTCATAGATGATCGGGAGATGCCAGTGAAAGTAGAAGCCGCCATTGCGCTCCAAGTCCTCATCAGTAACCAGGAAAAAGGTATAAAATTTACCTGCACAAAGGTAGTCTAACCACTTTGGACCTGTACTATAGACGAAAGACTGCTACAGCTTAGCTCTGTTCTGGGAAGGGCGTCCATGGATGTCATCCTGGAACCACGTGTCCGTCCTTTGGATGGCAGATCGGGGTAAAGGGCCAATCACAGCAGCCCTTTAGCATGTGATCAGCTGTCCAATCACAACGCAAACAGACTTGCCGGTTATCGGCAGTACTTTCCTCACACGCTGTCACAGCGCAAGGAGATCTCATAAGCGGCAAGTGTGACGGGGGACATGTACCTTAATTATCGGTGCAGCGCCCATCAGTAAAGAGAAATTAGTGATTTACAACGTTTTTTTGCAAAAATCAACCCAGTGCTAATTAACCAATTCAATACTGGTCACTGCCCCCCCCCCCTAACTGGCCAGCTGGCCAGACCAGTTTTTGGCTCTCAGCGCTGTCTCGCTTTGAATGACAATTGCGCGGTCATGCTACACTGCACCCAAACAAGATTTGTATAATTTTGTTCCCACAAATAGGGCTTTCTTTTTGTGGTGTTTGATCACTTCTGGGGGGGGGGGGGCGCGCGTCTTTGCTGCGCTGATAATCAATTAGCTCAGACCCCACCCCCTTCCAGGAGAGCAGCCAATTGGCTCTCCTCTACTCGCGTCTGTCAGATTGGAGTATTTGAGAAAAAGCCGATAACAGGAGGAGCCGTTTAACACTGAGTGGACACAGCTGATCACATGGTAAAGAGTCTCGGAGGCTCTTTACCCAGATCGGAAACGTGATGTCAGACTGACGCACCACATCGATTGCTGCGGGTTATCCTGATTGTCATTTAACCACTTAACCCCCAGACCATTTTGCAGCTAGAGGACCAGGCCCCTTTTTTTGCGATTTGGCACTGCGTCGCTTTAACTGACAATTGCGCAGTCGTGCGACGTTGCTCCCAAACAAAATTGACTTTTTTTTTCCTTTTTAAATGGATTTCTTTTGGTGGTATTTGATCACCTCCTGTGGTTTTTAGTTTTTGCGCTATAAACAAAAATAGAGCGACAATTTTGAAAACAATTCTATATTTTTTACTTTTTGCTATAATATCCCCCAAAAATATATTTAAAAAAAAAAATTCCTCCATTTAGGCCGATGCGTATTCTTCATATTATTGGTAAAAAAAAATCGCAATAAGCGTTTGATTGGTTTGCGCAAAAGTTATAGCGTCTACAAAATAGGATAGTTTTATGGCATTTTTATTTATTTTTTTATCGTGACTGCAATGTTATGGCGGACACTTGGCACATTTTTGGGACCATTGTCATTTTTACAGCGATCAGTGCTATAAATATGCACTGATTACTGTGAAAATTACACTGACAGTGAAGGGGTTAAACCTGTAGGGGGGTTAAGTGTGACCTAATGAGTGATTCTAACTGTAAGGGTGCTTGGCATGTGATGTCGCTGATAGTCTGTTCCCTGTCATAGGGGACAATCACTGACCTGCCACTGTGAATAACGGGGGAAGGTTTGTTTACACTTGCCTCTCCTCGTTCTTCAGCTCTGTGACCCAATCGCGGGACACCGGCGGCGGTCGGGTCTCGCGGGTGCGGTCATGGAGCTTCGGACCGGGTCGTAAGCGACCCACGGACGGCTTCTTAAAGGGGACGTACCTGTACGCCCTTGTGCCTGTCCGTGCCGTTCTGTCGACGTACATCGTCGTGCGGCGGTCCTTAAGTGGTTAAAGTGTAACGGCGCTAAAAATTGGCCTGGGCAGGAAGGGGGTGA
Source organism: Rana muscosa (assembly GCA_029206835.1). Taxonomy (NCBI): domain Eukaryota; kingdom Metazoa; phylum Chordata; class Amphibia; order Anura; family Ranidae; genus Rana; species Rana muscosa. The sequence goes on from CM055119.1 coordinate 208,766,974, forward strand.
AGGTGCCCAGTTCTGAAGTGGTTAGTTTTTCAGAAGTGTGTATCCGGAGTTCAGATGTATGTTACTAGTAATGTCACCAAGGGAAGATAAAACCCTGAGAAACTCAAACAGTCGCCACATCTAAGGGCTTGTAACACAGTAAAATATCTTATTTTTTTTCAGTTTAGATTGCTTTTTAAGTTCTCATGCCTGGGGCGGGTCTCTTGTGCACTTCTAGTGCTTGAATGCTGTGCACAGTGTATTGGCTTCGTGTTTTTTAAATCCCATTTTTTTATTTTTTCCACCTTCCCAGCCAAGGAGTACATAGCGCCCTTCATCCGGCCGGTCATGCAGGCTTTGCTTCATATTATCAGGGAGACGGAAAATGACGACCTCACCAATGTGATTCAGAAAATGATCTGTGAATATAGCGAGGAGGTCACGCCCATCGCGGTGGAAATGACGCAGCATTTAGTAAGTTATCTATGTACTGCTGTGTGTGTGTGTGTGTGTTTTTTATCTTTGTGTAAATTTGACTATTTGTTTGCCCAAGCAGGGTATAGTGGTGTGGGTTTTTTTTTTTTTTTTTTTTTTTTTTTTTTTTTTTTTTAAAAGGCCCACCCCAGTCCCCTAGTTCTATAAATTGTTTGTTTTACCATTGATCCTATGCCACTTCTGCCTCATCTTTTTAGCTGCCATTGGTGTCTGCTTTGCCATGGGCTTTCACCCCCTCCATGACACATATCAGGCTTGGCAGGTGGCTGCCAGCTGTGTTAATGGAAGGAGGTGACCCCCCCCCCCCCCCCCCCCAGCTCAGGAAGAGCCAGTGCAGGGCCAATATACTTCAAAAGGTTATTCGGTATCTTGAGAAGTCACATTAACTGCCTGAGCTCCTCCCACTGATGCCCTCCTTTTTTACGCTTTTCATAAATTATGATCACGCCTATTAGAGAACGAAATGCGTCAAAAGCTCTGCATGTATCTGAGTATATTGGCTGGTGCAGATGGGCCTGAATGGAGGTAGAGATGTTGTTGCAGAGACCTGGAGCGGAGTATTCCGGGAATTCATTTTTTTTAGGAGCTCAGGACTGCTGGTACAGTGAGTAAAATTGTTATTGTCCCCCTTTTTTATAAACATGCCTCCATCTGCCCATTCAGGGGAAAGTAACTGTCCTCTCTAAACCCTTAATTTTAATGGGGTGTGTGTGATGCTATCCCAGGACTGGTCCTTTGTGTGGTTGGCCAGTTGGCGGCAGCAGTGCAGTGTGCGCAGTGTCAGTCTGTGTCTGGAGCGGTGTGTTGGCGTGCTGCTAGCTCTCCGCTCACACAAATCCTGCAGCCGGAGATGAACATGAGATCATAGTACTGGTCCAGTGCCCGTCTGTTGGACGCTTCCACCACTGGCCAGCCTCCAAATTCTCGCACATGTCGTTCCTTGTGGGCTCAGTTTTAGGTTTGGACCCAAAGAAACCTGAGAGCATTTCTTGGTCCCCTCTGTGGCAGTGAAGTGCTCGGGCCCTATCAGGGGCAGTCTGTTTATTCAGCATTTTAATTTAAAATGTTTTTTTCTTTTCCCAGGCTATGACGTTTAATCAAGTAATTCAGGCGGGTTCAGATGAGGAGGGCAGTGATGACAAAGCCGTGACTGCAATGGGAATCCTCAATACTATAGATACGTTACTCAGCGTGGTAGAGGATCATAAAGAGGTGAGATCAGTGTGATGTCACACCCCCCCCGATTAAAGAGCCACATAAATTGGAGAATGCAGGATCAATATTTTATTTTTTCAGCCTTTATTTTTTTATGGATGATCCTCCATAACATAATGGACAAATTAGTTGCAGGAATATATCCTACCACAATGTTGGACTTTATTAGTGCCCGTCAGTGTTACCGTATATACTTGTGTATAGCCGAGTTTTTCAGCACTTTTTTTTTTTGTGCTGAAAATGCCCCCCTCGGCTTATACTTGACTCTGTGTCCATCTTCAACTTTGTGTGCCTGATCCCGGCCAGCCTTGGGTCCCCTGGACCCCAAACTTGGCACACATGTAGCCCCTCTTCAAGTGTGCAAAGTTTGTTGTCCGGGGGGGACATACAGCCGGGGAGCACAGTTTTTTCAAAGCCGGGCACCCCTTCCATAGACTCCCATGTTAAACGTCAGTCTAGTCGCACACCGCCGGAGATGGGGGTAGGGAGATTGGGCACAGTGAGGCATGCACACGGACACCCTAGGCTTATACTCGAGTCGATACGTTTTCCCATTTTTTTTTGTAGTAAAATTGGGTGCCTCGGCTTATATTCGGGTCAGCTTATACTCAAGTATATACAGTAATTCTGGCAGCAGATTTGGTTTTAGTCTTGGGACTAAAATGGCGTTTTGGTCCCATTTTAGTCTTCTGCAATTGTGTTAGTCGACTAAATCTCCAGGACATTTTAGTCTACTAAAATTGAATGGGTGTAGTTAAATTGTAATGCATTTAAGTATTTCTTTACAATTTCAAAACTCATTATATACGGCTGGAGTGAAAAATCGAATGTTGTTTATGGAATTGAGGTATGAACATGCACTACAGACCATTTTGATGGCAAATTTCAATTTTAGTTTTAGTCTTTTGACTAAAATGGCGTTTTAGTCCCATTTTAGTAATCTCAATTGTGTTTAGTTAGTCTTTAGTTGACTAAAATGTTTTAGTCGACAAAATTAACACTGGTGCCCGTATGAGACAACGTCACTTTTATGTAGTAAAAAAAAGTCTCTATGATGAAAACAAATCTATTAATCATAATAATATATAAGAATAATTTAATGATTTTTAAAGAATAAAATCACCAGAGCTGCTCATATGGGCCTGTACTAAAAATGTACTCCAAATGGACCAAAGTAAATGTCACTTATATACAGTAACCGACGCAATGTAGGTAAGGGAGTGTAGGTCCAAATCCAATAGTCAACCCATTTCGCATAATGCATAGCTTCTATGGGACCATAACATGTGATGTATCAAGTTATATAAAATGGTGGGATCTCGGCACGCATACCAAGTCTTATGGGTGGACATATGGGATACATGCTGGGTCCCTAGACCCCCCCAACAGCCCTTATGTGACGGAGTAATGTATGACTCCAGTAAAATATTATTAAATCCCCTTATACACTGCCAATCACTAGATCATATATTGGTGAGGGATGGTTTCAATCGATTTATCGTGGCCACTTATAAGTTGGTCATAGCATGTTGTAAAGCGCTGTGCAAACTGTTAACTTTTGGTGCTATATAAATTCTGAATAATAGCAGGCCTTCCATTCCGTGGTTGCATGTGACCGCAGGATTAGCTGTAACAAGCCATCCCTCCTAAAGGCAGTAATAGAGAATATCCGTCCACCGGAATCAAGTCTCTCGTTAAATCGGGATAAAACATGCGCCACCATTCTTTCTCCATAGTATGTGACCTCTCCTTTGTTATGGGTGACCCTGCTTTCCTCTATAGTGTAAACTCTCATCTGCTCCAATATGGATGAATGGATTAGATGCTGCATACCCCCATTGTATGTGACGCCACCACCTCCATTATGGATGACCCTGCCTTTCCCCATAGTATGTGTCCTCTCCAATATGAACAATTCTATATCCCCCCCCCCCCCCTACTGTATGTGGTGTTTCCTTCATTATGGGTGGTCCTGCTTTCCTCTATAGTGTAAGCTCACATCTGCTCCAATATGGATGGATTGGATTGACTGCTGCTATCCCTCATAATGTAATGGAATATTACCACCTCCATTATGGATGACCCTGCAATCCCCCATAGGATTTGATGTCATTCCCTCCATTGTGAATAATCCTGCGTTCCCCCATTATCTGTGCTATCTCCTCCACTATGGATGATCCTGTATTCCCCTCCTGTAGTATAATGGAACGTTCTCTCCTCCAGTATGGGATGATCCTCTATTCACTGTAGTATAATGGAACGTCCCCTCCAGTATTTATGATCCTGTATCCCCCCCCCCCCCCCGTAGTATAATGTAGCGTCCTTCTCCAGTATGGAGGATCCTGTATTCCCCCTGTAGTATAATAGAACATCCTCTTCTCCAGTATGGGATGATCCTGTATCACCCCCCCCCCCCCCGTAGTATAATGGCACGTCTTCTCCAGTATGGAGGATCCTGTATTCCCCCCCCCGTAGTATAATGAATGTAACGTCTTCTCCTCCAGTATGGGTGATCCTACTTTCCCTTGTAGTGTATTAGTAGTATTTGCACCAAATCGTGAATTTTCCTAGTCTTCGTTGTGTTAGAAGAACCCTACGTTAATGTTCATAGATAATCTAATAGACCTTGTGATGTTTTATACAGATCACCCAGCAGCTGGAAGGAATCTGCCTGCAGGTCATCGGAACCGTCCTACAACAACAAGTTCTAGGTAAGTACCGGGAGCTTTTTAGAGGAGTAGGTGGTCAGGGCCGCTCTGGGCACAGCCATTTCTGGCAGAGTTCAGTTTTTAGGTGCTTGTGGCTACTCCAAAAAGTTTTAAAGCTATTTAAATAGAAGAGGCTGATGGAGAATTCTAATCCTTAATGGCACTTTTATCCCACTTAATTTCCGCAATACATCCGAACACTCCAGTTTAGTTGCTGATTGTGGAGGACTCCCCTCCCCTCTGTTTCAAGGGGTGGTCCTGTGGGGAGGGGTGGGTGGATTGATGGGTTTTGTCAGTGGTGGGTTAAGGGTTGGGAATTTGCTGGGGGTGGATCCTGTGGCTAAGAGGTGCGGTGGTTCTGTGGGGGATTGGGGATAGAGGGTTGGTTCTTCGAGGAGGGAGTAGTTGGGGGGTGTGTGTGTGTGTGTGTCTCTGGGGGTGGTTGTGTAGGTGGTGGGTGGTTCTATGAGTGGGTTTTTTTCTGGCAGTGGAAGGGGGTGGTTGGGTAGTGGGTTGGTTGGAAGTGGTGGTTGGGTAGTGGGGTGGTTGGTGGGGATGGTGTGGGCTGGAGGAGGTGGTTGGTGCGGTGGTTGTCTGAGTGATTGGGTGGTTTCTGGAATTGAAGGATGTTTTTGGGGGTGTAGAGGTGATAGGGATGGTTCTGTAGGTGATGGGAGTGGATGGGATGGTGATTTGGGTGTTTTCTGGAAGTGGAAGGGTGGCTCTGGGGGTGGTTATGTAAGTGATTGGTGGGGATGGAGGGGTGTTTATGGGTGGTTTCTTGAAGTGGTGGATTTTTTGTTTGTGGGGTGGCTCTGTCTGGGGGTAGTTTGGTAGGTGATTGTTGGAGATGGAGGGGTGGGTATGGGGGAGGGCAGGTTATGAAGGTGGCGGGGTGGGTTCTGTAGGTGGACAATTCCTCCATGCACAGCAGTGGTGACTATCTTCTTCTGACATCTGCAGAGTTTTATGAAGAAATCTTCTCTCTGGCACACAGTCTCACCTGCCAGCAAGTTTCGGCTCAGATGTGGCAGCTCCTCTCTCTGGTGTTTGATGTTTTCCAGCAAGATGGCTTTGATTACTTCACAGGTGAGCAGATGAGGATTTTTTTTTAGCTTGGATTAGCCCCCCCCCCCCCCCCCCCCCCTCTTTAAAGTAAAAGCGGCTATGTGGACTACTCTGAATAGCCAGAGCCGGTCATCAGTATTGGATGCCTGAAATTCTAAGACCGCATTGGGCAATGCTTTGTGTATCGGAGCAGGGAGAGCTTCTGGGGGGATGGGGTGGGGCCAGGTGAACTGGGCTGACTTTAGGCAAGGACCTTAAATTCCTTTTTGTTCTGAACCTTGAGGATGAATTGCTTCAGAGTGTCTGCAGCTACGGAGGTCAGTGAGAAATCTTTAAAAAGCTATTTTTTACTGCTGCTTGAGCAGATATAAGTACCTGGAATGGCTGTACGTTTTTTTTTTTTTTGTAGTTGCTCTCTGGCTTCTAGATGACACATTAGGAGCCCAAAATATGTTTTTATACGTGGTGATAATACTGACTGGAGCCTCTCTTCTGTCTAGACATGATGCCTCTCCTGCACAATTATGTCACGGTGGATACGGACACCCTTCTGTCTGACACCAAGTATCTGGAGATGATCTACAGTATGTGTAAAAAGGTACATTGCTCATTGAGGGCTTTTAGAAGGATGACAGGTTAATAGAAACTTTAAAAGTGCCACCTCCAAAAAGGAACTACCTCTTCCGCCACCCATCAAATAACGGACTTTATTGGCACAACATGAGATCAACAATTAAAATTTATAAAGCTTTTATTACAAATTTCATTTAACCACTTAAAGTGTTTTTTTTTTTTTCTTTTACCTACAGGTAAGCCTATAATAAGGCTTACCTGTAGGTAAAAAGAATATCTCCTAAACCTGTACGGTTTAGGAGCTAGTCCCCTTGCAATGAGCCGCTGACTCATGCGCAGCGGGGATGCTCAGCTAAAGCCCGGCAGCCGCCGGACCTTGCCGGCGCGCGGGAGTTATGACATCGCCGCTCCAGCCACTCACAGCGATACCCGGAAGACACGCCGAGGCAAGATGACATCTCCCTCGGCGTGGACCAGGTAAGTTACCAACGCCTCGTTCTAAGGTAAGCCTTTAATAATGAGCTAGTATGCGGTGCATACTAGCTCATTATGCCTTTTTTTTTTGCCTTTCAGGTATGTAAAAAAAAAAAAAGCAGCAGCGGGTATACAACCGCTATAAGCCCTGGACGTTTTGGCTGCCCGAAGACCAGAGCACTTTTTGCGACTCGGCACTGTGCCGCTTTAACTGACAATTGCACGGTTGTGCGACGTGGCTCCCAAACAAAATTGACCATTTTTTTTAAAAAAAATTCCCCCCCACAAATGGCTTTCTTTTCGTGGTATTTGATCACCTCTACAGTTGAAATTTTTTGCGCTATAATCTTTTGATAGAGCGACAATTTTGAAAAAAATTCAATTTTTTTTTTTTTTACTATAATATCACCAAAAAATATATAAAAAAAAAACTCTTCCTCAGTTTAGGCCAATATGTATTCTGTATATTTCTAGTAAAAAAATTGCAATAGGCGTTTATTGATTTGCGCAAAAGTTATAGCGTCTACAAAATAAGGGATACTTATTTCATGGCATTTTTTATTACTTTTTTTTTATTATTATGGCGGACACTTTTGACGCCATTTTGGGATCATTGTCATTGATACAGCGATCAGTGCTATAAAAATGCACTGTTTACTGTAAATGACACTAGCATTGAAGGGGTTAACCAGTAGGGGGCGCTGAAGAGGTTAAGTCTGTCCTAGGGATGTGTTCTAACTGTAGGGGGGGATGGGCTGCGTGTGACACGACACTCATCACCGCTCCTGATCACAGGGAGCTGTGATCAGTGTCCTGTCATTAGGAAGGCTGGGGAAATGTCTGGTTTACATCAGCATTTCCCCGTTCTTCCTCTCCGTGAGACGATCGCGGGTATCCCTGCGGACATCAAGTCCGTGGGACCCGCGGTCGGACTCGCTGAGCTTGCGGCGTGTGCGCGCCCACAATGCCGCATCTTAAAAGGGACGTATCTGTACGCCCAGCCGAGCCATTGTGTCGACGTATATCGTGGTGCGCTGGTCGGCGTGTGGTTAAAAATACACATTTGGGGGGGGAAAAAATATACAAAAGTCTGCAACAAATGTTCCCAAAAAATTATGAAACCTATCAATACTCAACACTACCTAATAGTGCAAATAAGTCTGTGCTTTCCAAACCAGTGTTGGGTATTGATGAGTTTTTTAATCTTTAGGGACTTTTTTTTTTTTTTTGTTTTTTTTTTTGTCTATTTAAATCAAACTTTTTTGTGATTTTTAAAATTTTTATAATTTTGTTTTGAATTGTTCTTGTGTTGTGCCAATAAACAGTTTATTTGGTGGGTGGCAGAAAAGGTTATCCCTTCCTGCTCTATTTTCCATCAACTGGATTACTTTCCAGCATAACAGAAAAAGCAGTAAATGCCGGGGGGTCTGGACCCCTCCCCTGAGAGGGCACTGAAGGGTTGTGCCATATTTCAGTTTTGGGGAGGGGGGGGGGGGGCGGTTTGGAAGTCCCATCAGTCCTGCATTAAATACTGTAATTCAGCAGTTTGGTTCTGGATTGGGACCTTTTGTATACCTTCTCTTCTATCATTCTCTCCATGGAATAAATTTAAATTGGGTAATGTTTTTTACTAGAAGTAAATTGGCAGTGAGGTTTGGGCAGGGCTATGTCTGCAGTGCCCCCCCCCCCCCATCTCTGGCACTGGTTCAGCAGACACAGGTGACCCATAAATCCATTATATAACACTTTGTTTTTTGCAGGTTCTGACGGGAGTGGCTGGGGAGGATGCTGAATGTCACGCAGCTAAACTTCTAGAAGTCGTCATCTTGCAGTGTAAAGGACGTGGAATTGACCAGGTGAGATGTTTAGGGCAATCACTTAAGGCACAGGTGTCAAACGCAAGGCCCGCGGGCCGAATCCGGCCCTCCAGGCAGGTCATTTCATGTGGCCCTCGTCTCTGCAGTCAGCAGCGGAGAGGACAGGACTTCTCCACCAGATCGTTCACTTCTCTGTCCAGCCCTCCTGGCAGCAGCACAAGGCAAGGGTGTGCACTGATGTAAGGGATAGTGGGGTTGATGCTTGACTTCAGTTGGTGGGGGGGTTCTTGACATCTGATGTAAGGGGGGTGGTGTGCTGATACAACCAGCTCTTTGAGGGCAACCATAATGCTGATGTGGCCCACAAGCAAAGAGTTTGACACCTCTGATTTAAGGGTTAGTTCACCTTTTTAACCACCTCCCACCATATAGACTGACAGTGGGCGGGGTGGTGCTCTCATTCTGGGGCGACAGTGCCCCAGTCTCGCTGTACTAGAACTGTGTCCCTGGGACATGGCGCAGCCCCTATCTCATTAAAGAGCCGATGATGTAGCCCTTTACCCTTGTGATCAGCTGTGTCTAATCGCATGTAAACCAGGAAATGCCAGTTATCGGCTCTCCTCACACGTCGGTGTGAGGTGAGCCGATAACTGCTATTTCCTTGTGCCTGGTATTGAAACGGGTAAAGAACAAATTTTTCTTTGTACAGTCCTAAACACTGCCATAATTTTCAACAAACTGAAAAAAAAAAAAAATCCACTTATGTTGGCCATTCGTATACACAGTGAAGCCCGCCCCAAATGCTGATTTTCACAGCTCAGTTCTGTCCTTCTCGAGGATGGACCAGTTAGGAGTAGCGCCCCCCCATCAGTACAGAAAGGAGCTCCCTTGGCCAATGTGCTCAGCAGCTGCAAGAGGGGGCCACTCCGAGTATGTGGTGTGGGTTTTATTATATTTGGCTGCACCTAGCTTCCTGCTTCTGCAGACCCATCCATCCTTTTCAGACTGGACATCTCATCCTGGAGAGGTTAGAGGTTGGGTTTTCACCACTCACTCTTTGGTTATACAGCTGTGACATCGATCTTGACATTCCTATGCTGATTTTTTTTCCCTCCGCCAGGTCATACCGTTATTTGTGGAGGCCGCGCTGGAGAGATTGACTCGGGAGGTGAAGACCAGCGAACTTAGGACGATGTGCCTGCAGGTCGCCATCGCTGCGTTATACTACAGTCCTCCGCTGCTTCTCAACACCCTGGAGAACCTTCGTTTCCCCAACACAGTGGAGCCGGTCACCAGTCATTTCATCAAACAGTGGCTGAATGACGTGGACTGCTTCCTAGGGTAAGCTGAGAAGTCTGCATGTCCAGTAGGGCCTAGTCTGGAATCCCCCTCATGTCGCGTATGTCCCAGCATGCCACGCTTCCTGTGTTTTTTAGAGGCGCAGTCATGTGATGTCCCCAAATCAAGCAGCTTAGAAGTTATGATTCACAATATTGACACATTTAACAGTTATAACTATTTCGTGGTTTTTGATATGGCCTAAAGCCTTCATTGCCACCCCACCTCTCTGCTACAAACCTTCATGCCCACCAGCCACTTCTAAACTGGCTGCAGCAATAAAATGCCATTTTAAAATAAAATGCCTTGCCCGGCCCTAGTGGTAAGCAGGTTGAAGCAAGTAAAAGCAGTCTCGGCTCGATTCATCCAGACCATGTCTCCACCATGTTTCGCCCAACCCCTGGTGCTTAATCATGGACATCATTCTGCATAATTAAAGGAGTTGTAAAGGTTCATGTCTATTCACCTTCATGCATTAAGGTGAAAAAACATCCGATGTTTGCCCCCCCCCCCCCCCCCTGTTTACTTACCTGAGCCCTCGAAAGTCCCGCGTCGTGAACGAGCAGGCTTCTCGCCTCTTCTCGGCTCATTCATTGGATGATTGATAGCAGCACAGCAATTGACTCCCGCTGCTGTAAATCAAACCAATGACGCGGCGCGCCGGGGGGCGGGGCTGAGTGATACAGTCGGCGGCTATAGCCCGCAAGCTAACCCCCTTGGGAGAGCTTCCCATGAAGGGTTAGCTGATGCGGGGAGGAGCTAAGACAGGCGCCGAGGGACCCCAGAAGACGAAGATCGGGGCCACTCTGAGCAAAATGAGCGGCACAGTGGAGGTAAGAAACGTATGTTTTTAAAAAAAAAACACTTTGATCCTTTACAACCCCTTTTTAAAAAAAAAAAACTGCAAGACAAAGCCATAATGAGCTAGTATGACTAGCATACTAGCTCATTATGCATTACTTGCCTTAGATCGAGGCGCCCGAAGCCATCCTTGTCTCCCCCTCCAGCCGCAGCCATCGCTCCCACTCCGGCGCTGTGATTGGCCGAAGCAGCGAAGACGTCACTCCATGCGTGCGAAAGCCAGATTTGTGAATGGAGATTCTGACTGTGAATGCACTGTCTACTGCCTTTAATGTAAATATCTCCTAAACCGTGTAGGTTTAGGAGATTTCTTGCACCTACAGGTAAACCTTAATATAGGCTTACCTGTAGGTGCAAGTTGCATAAGTGGGTTTACAACCACTTTAAGCCCCCAGGGTGGGGCGAAACATGTTGGCTGAATGGAGCTGAGGTTGCTTTTACTTCCACCTGCTTACCACTTGGGCCGGGTTCAGTGTGCGGCGGCCGGGCTACCTCATTTCTATTTTGGAACATGCTTTGAGTCTTGATGCAGCTTTCCTCAGCCTGCACCCTCACTGGTCAGGGGTATCCAAATCACCGGACCTTGACAGCCTGAGCGGGGACCCTTAAGCATTTGTGATGGGTCACAATAAAATGCCATCACCACACACACACACACACACACACACACACACACACTTTCAGATGTTCCACGGATTTCACTGCTGTGATTTGTATAGGTCTGCTGCTTCCTGCAGTATGAAGTGCCTGCCCCCCCCCCCCCCCCCTCCCTCGTGTATTGCAGGCCCAGCACTGATACTGGTGGAGGTCGATATCTGACAGCTGTCAAGCCATGACCTGGTGGTTGGGGCCCCAGAATTGGTGGTTGGGGGGGGGGGGGGGTACACAGCTATAATGTCTGCTACAGGGCTGACTCCTGGTAAAGAATCGGGTCATTCTAAAGAACAAGCCATAGAAACAGCCAGTTGTGGTCAATGTTCTATAAATTCCATAGAAATTTCACTTTTTCAGGATTTATGTAGTGCTAACAGTTTGTGCAACGCTTTACAACATGAGGGCGGACCTTACAATTCAATACAGGAGTAATCGGTGGGCCCTGCTCATAGGAGCTTGCAATCTAAAAGTGAGGGTCACTTGGACAGAACTGGCTGTTCAGAAGAATGAAATCCTTTCTCATCTGATTTGAACATGCGACTCCGATGGCTTTAAGTTTGTCAAAACCAACATTTTATTTTTTATTTTTATCACGCTTAGATTACACGATCGGAAAATCTGCGTCCTCGGTCTGTGCGCCCTGATAGAACTCGATCAGAGGCCGCAGATTCTGGGAGATGTTTCCACGCAGATCCTGCCCGCCTTCATCCTTTTATTCAACGGTCTGAAGAGAGCATACGCCTGCCATGCAGAGCAAGAGAACGACAGCGACGATGACGAGGATGGAGAGGACGACGATGAAGCCGGTAAGTGCGTCTAAATCAGGGATTCTCACACTGGCAGCCCTCCAGCTGTTGCGAAACTACAAGTCCCAGGAGGCATTGCAAGTCTGACGGTTACATGCTTGACTCCCACAGGCAGAGAAATTATGGGACTTGTAGTTTCATAACAGCTGGAGGGCCGCCAGTTTGAGACCCCCTGATCTAAATGGACACTCCAGGACTTCAGTAATGGTTATAATTTTTTTTGTATCCAGCTATCTTTTGAAGACTACAAGACAGAGGAGGGATTCTGTAGTCTTATCATAGAGCAGGGGAGTCATACTCGCATTTTCATTGCGGGCTGCGTCAGCATTGGTTGCTCTCCAAAGGCCGATTGTATCTGTAAGGCTAGATGTCCAGAGCACCCCACCCCCTACATTAAATGGCAAGAGCCCCCCCACTTCAGTGACCCCCTTACTTTGTACTACTGCCTGTGGGCAGAGTGCAGGGTCTGGAGAAATGCTAAAGTCAGCTGCCAGTCTATTGAATGCTGAGACCAAGGGAGGCAGAGATGAGGGGGTGCTGCAGCTGTACAGAGGTGCAGGATTTGTAGTAGTTCTGTACTCCACTCTACTGCCAGCTGATGGGGGGGGGGGGGTTGCATAGACGAGCCTCTCTGCATGGAGAATCAGTATCTGGCAGAGGAGTTCTACTATTGAGGGTGGGGGGCGAGGACAAGGGTTACTGCAGTTGCAGGGGAGATGCGAGGGCAACATGAAATTGCTTGGCGGACCAGTTTCAGCCCCACAGGCTGAAAGGTTTGTGCCGCAGGGCAATGTTTCTCAACACCAGTCCTTAACCACTTCAGCCCCGGACCATTTGGCTGGCCAAAGACCAGGCCGATTTTTTTTTTTGCACTGCGTCGCTTTAACTGACAATTGCGTGGTCGTGCGACGTGGCTCCCAAACAATTTACGTTTTGATTTTATTTTTTTCCTCACAAATAGAGCTTTCTTTTGGTGGTATTTGTACACCTCTGCGGTGGTTTTTTTTTTTTTTTTTTTTTTTTTTTTTTTTGCTATAAACATAAATAGAGCGACAATTTATGCAGTATTTTTTACTTTTACTTTTTGCTATAATCTCCCCAAAAAATATATAACAAACATTTTTTTTCCCCTCAGTTTAGGCCGATACCTATTCTATATATTTTTGGTAAAAAAAATCGCAATAAATGTTGATTGGTTTGCGCAAAAGTTATAGCGTCTACAAAATAGGGGATAGTTTTTATGGCTTTTTTTTATTTTTTTTTATTTTTTCCGTGACTGCGAAATTATGGCAGACACTTGACACCATTTTGGGACCATTTTTATAGCACAGATCGCTGTAAAAATGACAGATTACTGTAAAAATGGCAGTGAAGGGGTTAACTTGTAGGAAGGGCTGAAGATTGCGGAGTAGCATTTTTGACCCTCAGGATATCTCTGCTGTATGGAAGGAGAGGGCATACATTCTCTTCCACAACGCTTCTACCAGTAAATGGCACCGCAGCAGTGATGCCCACCATGAAGACTCCTATTAACCTCCGTTACCCCATCCTGCTGATTGGCTGAGGCAGAGATCATGATGTCCGCCTTCTCCTCCGCCATTCAGAGGTAGCCTTTTATTCATTCACGCTCTCTTGTTCCAGGAATGAGAAGGGAAGTTCTCGTCCTGCTACCAGAACTCGGCGCTGTATACTGTATGTAGCCGAGGCTAATGCAGCGCGTCCAGTTACCTGTTGGTGCAAATCATTTGTGTGGGCCAAGTTGGGACATTAAAATGTGCATGTTTTTTTGTTTAGCCAAGTTTTCCTATGGGTGCCAAGGAAGGATGCCTCCTAGTGGCCAGACAATATATAAAGGGTGGGTACTGGGCACAATTGGGGTGTTTTTTTTAATCATTGTAGTTTGTCCGCAGAGCTGGGCAGCGATGAAGATGACATTGATGAGGAGGGACAGGAATATCTGGAAATGTTGGCAAAACAAGCCGGAGAGGATGGCGATGACGAAGATTGGGAGGAAGACGATGCGGAGGAAACGGCGTTAGAAGGTTATACGACTATTATTGATGACGAGGATAACCCCGTAGATGAATATCAAATATTTAAAGCTATATTTCAACGTAAGTTTTCCTGGTACTGACTTTTTTTTTTTTTTGTATTAAATTTCCTATATTTTGTGATCTAACTTTTTTATATTTATACCAAAAAGATGAAGTATAAATGAGCAGATCTAAGAAAGGACACTATTTACTCTGTGCAACTTATAACATCCAAGTGAAAGATCTCACCAGCATGTCAGAAAAAATAATGGTGTTTATGTTTCACTTGGATGTTATAAGTTGCAGTAAATACAGCTGGATAAACCAAAAAACTGTCGGTCTTCATTTCAGGCTGCAAAGCAACAAAATGGGATTATTTTGAACCACTTAATTCGGAGTTCCGCCGAAAATAAAAATAAAAAATCGGCAGTTACAAAGTGTAGCTGCCGACTTTTAATAATCAGACACTTATGTGACCCCCACGGTCCAGCAAGGCGGGCGTCCGAAGCCTCGCCCCTCTCCACGTCGCTGACATCACTACTGTGGGCGCCCGGCTGTGGCTTCACAGCCATGCACGCTGTGATTGGCCCTGGCAATCTTCTGGGACCTGTGACGTGTCCCAGAATATTGCGGGGGGGGGGGGGGAAGGTGTAATTCCTTTCTGGTGCCGCCGAGCCTCGGGAGGAAGTGGGAGCTGGGTGCCCCTAAAAAGAGGTTTTCCGAAACCAAATGTGGCATGTCAGGGGGTCACCGCCACTTAAAGCAGAAGTTACATTTTTGGGTGGAACTCCGCTTTAAAGCAGAGGTCCACCCTAAAAAAATCACATAAACGGGCTTTTTTAAAATACATTTAAAAAAAAAAAACGATTGAAAAATGTTTACTTGCCAGAAATGCCTGCTAGGCAGATTGTCCTAATCTGCCAGTTCCTGTACCGCGGCGATCTTCCTCCTTGTCCTCGTGTTGTCTTCTGGGGAATGTGGCGTGCTGTCTTCTGGGACCTGTGTCCCAGAAGACAGCCGGCCATTCACAAAGTGCCGTGCGATATGCGCAGTAGGAAACGGGCAGTGAAGCCGCAAGGCTCTACTGACTGTTTCCCTTAGTTCGAATGGCGGCGCCGGGACCCGATCCGATGGAATGATCGGCCTCAAGGGGCCGACATCGCGGGCTCCGTGGACAGGTAAGTGTCCTTTATTAAGTCAGCGGCTACACAGTTTTTAGCTCCTGACTTTTTTAAAAAAAAAAAAAAAAAAAAAAAATTCAGCTGGAACACCGCTTTTAAAGACCAAGCCTATTTCTGACAGTTTTTTTTTACAAGCTAAAATCCAGTATTTTTGGGTAGAAAATTACTTAAGTGGTTGTAAACCCTTTACAACCACTATGGTACAGGAAAGCCTATAATAAGGCTTACCTGTAGCTACCCAGGATATCTCCTGTCCCCTGCATATGCCGCTGTCATCGGCGCACTGTAGCAATGGCACGTATGTTTCAGTCCGTGTGCAGTTACTGGCGGCTCCGGTCAATCACACCGCCAGAGCCGCAATACCTGCAAGTAACCCCTGGGAGAGATGTCGCCGGCCAGAGGGCGGTACGAGGACCGCTGCGGGGGCTTTCGATGTGAGGTAAGTAATTCATAATGAGCTAGTATGCTGTGCACACTTGGCTCATTAGGCCTTTTGTCTTGCAGGTTTTTTTTTTATTTTATAGGGTTTTCAACCACTTTAAAATCGTATGTCACACTGTATTTGTGCAGCGGTCTTACAAACGCAATTTTTTTTTTTTTTTGGAAACTATGCACTTTTTTTGAATTTAAGTAAGAAAACGTAAGTTAGCACAATTTTTTTTCTGTTATGCCAAGTAAATTGATACCCAACATGTCGCACCTCAAAATTGCGCCCGCTCATGGAACAGCGAGAAACTTTGGTACTTTAAAAAAAAATCTCCATAGGCGACGTTTAAAAATGTCTACATGTTAACAGTTTAGAGTTAGAAGAGATCTAGTGCTAGAATTATTGCACTTGAACCATCGCAGCGATACCTCACGTGTGGTTTGAACGCCGTTTTCATATGTGGGTGCTACTTGCCTATGCGATTACTTCTGGACTTAAAGTGGAGCTCCACCCTAAATTACAAGTTCCTCTCATCGGAACCCTCCCTCTCCCCCCCCCCCCCCTCCGGTGTCACAATTGACACCTTTCAGGGGGGAGGGGGGTGAAGATATCTGTCAAGACAGGTATTTTCACCCACATCCGGGAGTCCTCTCTCCGGGAATCTGCGGGAGTGACGTCACTTCCCGTAGTGTTCTGGGAGACACTCGGCTCCCAGAACACAGGAGGACGAATCAGAACGGCGCAGCTTGACTCGCGCATGTGCCGTAGGGAACCGGGCATGAAGCCGCAGGGCTTCACTTCCTGGTTCCCTCAGCGAGGATGGCGGAGGGAGCAGCAGAGCGACGAGCCATCGCTCGTCCTCTGCTGCGGACGTCGCTGGACTCCAGGACAGGTAAGTGTCCAAATATTAGCCAGTAGCTGCTGGCTTTTAATTATTTTTTTTTCCCGGCGGCGCTCCGCTTTAATTTTTTTTTTGGTTTAAAGGGACAGTGTAAAAATACTACACTTTAATTCCTATTACAAGGAATGTAAATATTCTTTTATAATAGAAATAGGCATGACAGGGCCTCTTTAATGTGAGCTCTGGGGTCAAAGATCTCAGATCTCTCATTTACACTTAAAAGCAATAAAACAAAAATTCCAGAGGGTGGAAGTGAGGTTTGAAGTCGCGCTCCGGTCCTCCAAAGGCATAGTCGAGTGTGGGGGGCCCTCTTGCCTGTACTCTACTTCCTGTCCGTCCATCCCGGGGATCGGATCATTTCTGCCGCTTCCAACAGCTCTGGTAATCGGCGGGAGGGGGCCCATAAAACTGATCCCACGGCGAATCCGCCACTGAGACCACTTTCATGTTAAAGCGGACTGCCTACCGTTTAAAAAAAAAAAAAGCCAGGGTTATGGCAGCAATCTGCCATAACCCGGTATTTAACGTCAAAGTAGCAACATATATCCACGGTGGGCAGTCCGGAAGTGTTTAAAGGGGCAGTGATTCTTTTCTATACCCGCTTTACTTCTCTTAATTTAAGGCTTTGAGAGTTATTTAGAGATCATTATTGTTTTTTTTTTTTTTTTTTATATATTTATTTGTAGAGCTGCAAGGACATGACCCCGGTTGGTATCAAACTCTTACTCAAGGACTCAGCGAAGAGCAAGGAAAACAGTTACAGGACATCGTAACGCTGGCAGATCAGAGGCGAGCAGCTCACGGTAAACGCTGTAAAAAAACATTTATTGCTGTCTGATTCCATTTCAGACTGATGGCTTTGGGTGTCAGCGGGTGAAGAGACTGCAAAAATAATAGTCAAGATGCTGCCAGTAAATCTTCAGCCACCGATGAATAGTTTGAGAGCCTTTAACCAAGGCATGAGTGATCCTTCCTCCACCTGTACCCAGACTAATTTATTCCCAATAATAAAAAAAATATATATAATAAAGCATTATTCCTGTTGTGATTCATGTTTTTTAATGTTATCATTTCATATTTTTTGTTACTCTTTTAACTTAGTTTTTATTACTGTTTAAGATTTTTATTGTTCACCCATTTATACAATATAAAGGGAAGAGTTACAATTTAATTTGATACAAGGTTATCGTTGTGAAAGCTTACAATATAAGGGGGGGGGGGGGGGGCGCAGATGATTCAAAAATGTAAGAACTGTAAAAATTATTATGTAGAACAGGGGGTCTGTGGGAGTCAAGCTTGTAACTGTCAGACTTGCAATGCCTCGTGGGACTTGCAGTTTCGCAACAGCTCTAGGGCTGCCAGTTTGAGACCCCTGATGTAGAAAGTTCAAGCTCCTAATGGGGGGGGAGGATGGGCTTCCCTGAATAGATGAGTTTTCAGGTGTACACTTAGGCCCCTTATAGGACTTGTCCCACGATTTGTGATGGCAAAGTAGCATGACAAGTTGTTTCCCATGATTTCCAATGACAACCATTCATATTACGACTTCAGAGTAGTTCCTGCACTACTTTGGTCCGATTTTGATGCCACTTACACAGGCATTCCCTGAAATCGCGTGACTGAAGTCACACAAGTGTGAAAGGGGCCTAAAGGTGGACAAAGTAGCTTGAGATTGTACAAATTGGGGTAGGGAGTTCCAGTGGATGGGGGGGGGCTCTGGACAGATTGGGGTGTGAGCAGAGAATGGAGCCGCTCTAGACCAGTGATGGTGAAGCTTGGCACCCCAGATGTTTTGGTACTACATTTCCCACGATGCTTATGCACTATAGTTGAGCATCATGGGAAATATAGCTCCAAAACATCTGGGGTGCCAAGGTTCACCATTGCACTGGGGGAAATTCCAAAGAATGGGAAGGCTCTATACCAGGGATATGCAATTAGCGGACCTCCAGCTGTTGCCAAACTACAAGTCCCATGTGGCATAGCGAGACTCTGACAGCATCAAGCATGACACCCAGAGGCAGAGGCATGATGGGACTTGTAGTTTGGCAACAGCTGGAGGTCCGCTAATTGCATATCCCTGCTCTATACAGATTCCTCTAGGGGGAGTTCCAGAGAAAGGGAGAAGCTCTGGGCAGATTGGGGTGTGAGCAGAGTATGGGGGTGAGGCTCTAGACAGATTGGGGGAACTTCCAGAGAATGGCAAAGGCTCTGGCCAGATTGGGGAGGTCCAAAGGATGATGGCTCTGGACAGACTTGGGTAGAGCGAGTTTCCAAAGGATGTGACAGGCTCTGGACAAATTGTGATGGAGTTCCAGAGGATGGGGGAGGCTCTGGACAGGTTGGGGTGGGTTGAGTTTCAGGGGATGGGACAAGCTCTGGATGAGATGAGAATGGGAGGTATTCAAAGGAATGAAGAGGATGGTTTGGGTGATATTTTGCGCTGAGGTTGGTGTAGCTCGGGGCTTATTTGTGGGTGGCTTTGTATGTCAGTAGTTGGAATTTTTGTGTTGGGTGATCAGGAGCCAGTGGAGGGATTGGCAGAGAAAGGGGTGGTGGACACAGAAGTGGTCGGCAAAGTTGATGTCTGGCAGCGGCTTTCAGGGTGGACCTAAATGGAGGATAGTTTGTGTAGGTTTGGCCAATGAGCTGAAGTTGCAATAGTTGAGAGTGAATTGGAAGCTTGTCAAAGGCATCCCTTGAACGATTCCCAAATTTCCCTTATTGCATTCCCTTTATGAACCATCTTTAGAATTGAGTGGTTGACATACTCGTGTTCTAGAATAGGGGTCTCAAAACGATGGCCCTCTAGTTGTTCAGGAACTACAATTCTTGTCACAGCTGGGAATGTCAGTTTTACAATGCCTCCTGGAACGTGTAGTTCTGTAACAGCTGGAGGGCTGCAGTTTCTAGAGCAGGGGTCTCAAACTGGTGGCCCCCCAGCTGTTGAAAAACTACAATTCCCATGAGGCATTGCAAGACTGACAGTTACAAGCATGACTCCCATAGGCATGATGGGATTTGTAGTTCTGCAACAGCTGGAGGGCCGCCAGTTTGAGACCCCTGTGCTAGAGCCTTGTGTCTAGAACAGGGGTCTTCAACTGTTTCGCAAGTCCCATCACGCCTCTGCCTGTGGGAGTAGTGCTTGTAACTGTCAGCCTTGCAATACCTCATGGGACCTGCGAAACTACAAGTCCCATGAGTCATTGCAAGGCTGACCGTTGCTAGCACGACTCCCACAGGCAGAGGTGTGATGGGGTGGGCTGGTAGTTCTGCAACAGCTGGAGGGCTGCTAGTTTCCTGATCTAGAACAACCCAAAGGTTCCGTAGTAATTTGGCAACCCAAATCCAGACATCTGCGGGGGGGGGGGGGGGGGGCTGGGCTGGGCTGTCACACATTACGTTTTGGCTCCCATTTTAATTATTTTTCTCTGATTCACAGAATCCAAAATGATTGAGAAACACGGAGGCTACAAATTCAACGCTCCAGTGGTGCCAAGTTCCTTCAATTTTGGCGGTCCGGGCATGAATTGAGCTGTCGCTTTTTCTCTTCCTGCTAACGTGTGACTGATTGTAGTGAAGAAGCTTGTGTTCCTCCCAGTAGCGGTTCCAGAACCGATTCACGCTCTCCGTTGCCCAATCCTGAACTTTTTTGACATCCATCGGACACCTGGAAATTTTTTTCCTGGAGAGCGTGTCATGAAATACCAGGCCCTGGGACAGCCAACAGAGGGGGTTTCTGACTTTTTATTTTTTTTTCTTCCACTTACAACAACAACAAAAAAATAGAAGCTCAATTTCCAGAATGTGCTGAGAAGATCAGAAAGCCAGAGAGGGGGGGGGGGGGGGGGGTGACGTCATCGAGGCAGCTTTGTATTTGTTAAATTTTTTCTTTTTTCCTCTTTTGGGAGGGGAATAAAATAAGACCACATTCAGAGGGGGTAAGTAGGGGGGGTTATTTAAATCATTCAGCACTCATGAGGGCCAATTTCCATTTTACGTCACCAGTTTTAGTGTAATAGCTTCTAACACAGTTCTGTTTTTTTTTTTGCCTCAGATTGCTGTTCGGTCTTTTATTGTAAACATAAAACTCAATGGAGGCAAATGAGTTATAGCCTTAGATTAGGCTCCTCCCATAATCTGGATAGACTTGACTGTTCCTGATTGTAGAATGTCTGAACACTTGTAGCACTACACAAGCGACTCACCGATGTACATGACAGCACTTTTATATGGAGAGTTAATCCTGCTCACCTTGTGTACAAAAAAAAAATTTGGCCATGTATCTGCTGTTTATACATTATACAAAAAAAAAAGGGATTGCATTTAGGGACGGCTTCAAGTTAAAAGTGGTTGAACTTGACGTTCTTTTTGTATCCGGTGACTTTTGTGGGCGGGGGAAGAAGTCACTTCCTGGTCGTGACTTGGATCTGTAAAGAAAAAAAAAAATTAACATGAAAAATATTGAGGTTGAGTAATAATTCATTGCTGCTACAATTGGCAACACCCTCTGTGTCCTTTTCATTTTTGGTTATATTTTTTTTTTTCCTGAATTCTCTAAATGTACGAATTCCATTTGGATACAAATTCAATCCTGTAAGCGCTGAGATAAAAAAAAAAAAAAATATCCTGTTTTATCTGCTGACGCATGTACGAAAACCAAGGAGATGAAGGTGTAACTCTTTAACGGGTGAAGTTTTGTGGATGAAACATCTATACATGCAATCTATTAAAGAGAGAGAGGAAAGAAAAAGGTGAATTTGGCTAATTTGCTGACTCAGACTAGTTTCTTGGCTTTTTGGAAATTCCCAGCTGACAAAAAAAAAAAAAAATTAATATATGAATTGGCAAATAAAACACATTCCTTTCTATTTTGCTTTTGGTCTATATTAAAGATTAATGTCAGTCTTGCACAGGGTAAAAAAAAAATGAACACATGTGAAGGACCGCTAGCTCACTCACCCACCCATTACGGTTTGAACCACTTACTTAGGAGTACATGTCAGAATTGGGGGGGGGGGGGGGGCGCAAGTGTTATTTGTTTGTGTTTAACCAAGGATCAACAATAGTGATGCACTGAAAATTGTGTTTCCGGCATTGTGCCAAGGGGCAGGGGGGGATAATGACAGACGAGACCGCCTGCGATTTTTGCCACGGTTTTACATTGCTTATGGTGAGTTTTTTTTTCCCCAGCGGTATTTGACTCAAAAATACAACGCGTGTGCATTTTTATGCCTTCTTGCTGCATTTTCAAGAAAAAATTCCCTTGTTTTTTTTTGGTCACCAGAAAAAAAAAGCAAGCATAATTTTTAACTTCACTTCAAAGGGCGCCAACAATTAATTCATAGTTAGTTAGTTATTTTAAATCCATGATATTAATTAAAAAGTTGAATAGAATGCGTGTGTGTGTATATATGTATGTATATATATATATATATATATATATATCTCTCACTCACCATAAGCAGTGTACAATCGTGGAAAAAAATCACAGGCGTTTTCGTCTGTCATTATCCTCTCCCCCTTGGCACAATGCAGGAAATTATATATATATATAATTTTTTCCTATACCGTCAATTTTGGTTTTGGCCAATTGTATCCTGAAGTTTCAGCGCCAAATTTTTCATTTCGGTGCACCACTGACACTGTTTTTTTTTTTGCATAAACCAAAAAAAAAAAAACCTATATAATCAAATGTGAACAAATACTATGATCTTGGTAATCTGTGACAAATTTAGTTTATTACAGGTACTTGTATAGCACTGTCAATTCATGTTCACATTAGTCCCTGCCTTCAAGGAGCTTACAATCTAAGATCCCTAACTTACATTCATACATACACATACTGGGGGGTAATTAACCTCCCAGCATGTCTTTGGGGTGTGGGAGGAGACCAGAGTATATTATTAGCAAAGTGAAACAAGTTAAAGCGTAACTCCAATTTTGTTGGGGGAAAAAAAAAAATCCCCCTGGGTGATCTCTGTGCATTAGAAGGATTATAACATTTGTTTCAGATTCCTACATTTTTGTTATTCTCAAGAAAATCCCTGTGTGTTTGTGCATCTGTACTAAGTGGGTCAAAGCCCAGGTTCACACTGGGGCTGCGGGAGTGAAGCCGTGCGAGTTCAGCTGAACTCGCACGATTTCACTCCTGCCTGTCAGTTCCGATTTCAGCCTCGATTACAGAGACATCTGACACAGATGTCAATGTAAATCGCGGCTGAAATCGCAAAAAGTAGTACAGAAACTACTTTTTGTAATCGGTACAGCGCCGCACCGATTAGGACGGTGCCATTGCCCGCAATTTGCGGCAAATTTCGCCGATTTGACACGTCAAATCGCACCAGTGTGAACCAGGGCTAATGCGAGTGGTTTCATAATTAACTGTCAGGTGTGCAGCTGCAGGACACTAATGAGGAAATCTGCTGGGCCTGCAGATGTGTTTCTATTGAAAGCATTGCTCCAAAAATGACATTTTTGTTGCAGGGGGTGCCTGAAATCTGACTTGTATCTTAGTGCAGACTTCTGGGAAAATTGGCTCACTAATCAGCCAAGGAGGAAATTATGTTTGTGGGGAGTGGTCAGTACACACTCCGGGTAGACATATTGCATTCTCAGAAAATTACAGTGGCTACAGATTGGAAAGGTAATTTTTTAAAAACATTCAATTACAATATGATTAGTGTCACAATTATATGCGCTATATTATTTTTTCTTTATTTGCAATTTTTTCCCCCACGAAAGTACAGTTACTCTTTAATAGTGGCAATTTCCATCAGTACAATCACTATAAGCTTAAATATAGACCAGAAGATAAAACCTCATCTAGTTTCACAATTTGAGGATGCTGAACCGGCACTAATACAGGACATAGCGTATGTTAAACCAATCTCCTGATGACGGTATGACGAAACGCGCTGAGTATGCCACCAGGGATGCCAATTAGTGCCCATCAGTAATGCCTGCCAGTGCGTCCTTTACAGTGATGCCAATAAGTGCCACCCATAAGTACTCATCAGTGCCACCTTTTAGTGTCCATTAGTGCAGCCTCATCAGTGAAGGAGAAAACTTATTTTCCAAATTTTATAACAGAAACATAGAAAAAAAAATCCAACTTTTTCATTTTGTTTTTTATTTAGCAAAAAATAAAAATGGAAGTGATCAAATACCACCAAAAGAAAGCTATTTGTGGGAACAAAATGATAAAAATTTGGTTTGGATACAGAGTTGCATGACCGCGCAATTGTCATTCAAAGTGCGACAGCGCTGAAAATTGGCTTGGGAAAGGGGGGGAAGTGTCCGGTATTGAAGTGGTTAAAGTGGATTCAGTCAATGGTCAACAAGAATAGGAGCTTGGCTTATCTTGGAATTAAGTGAAGTTCAAACCCAGTGCTTATTGATCGCTTTTTAATTAAGGTGATCACATTATATCTGGTGAGTGCGTAGTGATTTCACTGGTCACCTGGTGTTTTTCATGGGATTGGAGTGGAAAAGAAGATGGATTGAGCTCCTATATACAGTGTGTACAGAAAGTATTCAGACCCCTTAGATTTTTCACTCTGTTATATTGCAGCCATTTGCTACAATCATTTAAGTTCATTTTTTTCCTCATTAATATACACACAGCCCCCCATAATGTACACACAGCACCCCATAATGTACACACAGCACCCCATATTGACAGAAAAACACAGAATTGTTGACAATTTTGCAGATTTATTAAAAAAGAAAAACTGAAATATCACATGGTCCTAAGTATTCAGACCCTTTGCTCAGTATTTAGTATTTGCACCCTTTTGATGAGTCATTTTGGGAAAGATGCAACAAGTTTTTCACACCTGAATTTGGGGATCCTCTGCCATTCCTCCTTGCAGATCCTCTCCAGATCGGTCAGGCTGGATGGTAAATGTTGGTGGACGGTCATTTTTAGGTCTCTCCAGAGATGCTCCATTGGGTGTAAGTCAGGGCTCTGGCTGGGCCATTCAAGAACAGTCACGGAGTTGTGAAGCCGCTCCTTCGTTATTTTAGCTGTGTGCTTAGGGTCATTGTCTTGTTGGGAGGTAAACCATCGGTCCAGTCTGAGGTCCTGAGCACTCTGGAGAAGGTTTTCCTCCAGGATATCCCTGTACTTGGCCGCATTCATCTTTCCCTCCATTGCAACCAGTCGTCCTGTCCCTGCAGCTGAAAAACAACTCCACAGCATGATGCTGCCACCACCATGCTTCACTGTTGGGACTGTATTGGACAGGTGATGAGCAGTGCCTGGTTTTCTCCACACATACCACTTAGAATTAAGGCCAAAAAGTTCTATCTTGGTCTCATCAGACCAGAAAATCTTATGTCTCACCATCTTGGAGTCCTTCAGGTGTTTTTTTTTTTTAGCAAACTCCATGCGGCTTTCATGTGTCTTGCACTGAGGAGAGGCTTCCGTCGGGCCCCTCTGCCATAAAGCCCCGACTGGTGGAGAGCTGCAGTGATGGTTGACTTTCTACATCTTTCTCCCGACTGCATCTCTGGAGCTCAGCCACAGTGATCTTTGGGTTCTTCTTTACCTCTCTCACCAAGGCTCTTCTCCCCTGATAGCTCAGTTTGGCCGGACGGCCAGCTCTAGGAAGGGTGCTGGTCGCCCCAAAAGTCTTCCATTAAAGGATTATGGAGGCCACTGCGCTCTTAGGAACCTTAAGTGCAGCAGAAATTTTTTGTAACCTTGGCCAGATCTGTGCCTTGCCACAATTCTGTCTCTGAGCTCTTCAGGCAGTTCCTTTGACCTCATGATTCTCATTTGCTCTGACATGCACTGTGAGCTGTAAGGTCTTCTATAGACAGGTGTGTGGCTTTCCTAATCAAGTCCAATCAGTATAATCAAACACAGCTGGACTCAAATGAAGGTGTAGAACCATCTCAAGGATGATCAGATGAAATGGACAGCACCTGAGTTATATATATGAGTGTCACAGCAAAGGGTCTGAATACTTAGGACCACGTGATATTTCACTTTTTCTTTTTTAACCACTTGACAACTGGGCAGATAACCCCCATCCTGCCCAGGCGAAATTTCAGGTTTCAGCACTGTCACGCTTTGAATGACAATTGCGCGGTCGTGCGACGTGGCTCCCAAACAAAATTGACGTCCTTTTTTTCCCCACAAATAGAGCTTTCTTTTGGTGGTATTTGATCATTTCTGCGGTTTTTATTTTTTGAGCTATAAACAAAAATAGAACGACAAATTTGAAAAAAACACTATTTTTTAATTTTTGCTATAATTAATATCCCATTGTTTTCCTCAGTTTAGGCCGATACGTATTCTACATATTTTAGGTTAAAAAAAAAACGCAATAAGCGTATAGTGATTGGTTTGCGCAAAAGTTATAGCGCCTACAAAATAGGGAATAGAATTATGATTTTATTTTTTACTAGTAATGGCGTCGGTCTGCGATTTTTTTGTGACTGTGACATTATGGCGGACACATCGGACACTTTTGACACATTTTTGGGACCATTCACATTTATACAGCGAACAATGCTATAAATATGCACTGATTACTGTATAAATGTGACTGGCGGGGAAGGGGTTAACCACTAGGGGGTGATCAAGGGGTTAATATGTTCCCTGCTAGATGTTCTTACTGTGGGGGGAGGGGACTGACTGGGGGAGGTGACTGATGGTTGTCCCTATGTACAAAGGGACACACCATCCGTCTCCTCTCCCTGACAGGACGTGGATCTCTGTGTTTACACACAGAGATCCACGTCCCTGGCTCTGTGACAGCCGATTGCTCGTACCTGGCGGACATCGCGGCCGCCAGGCATGCGCATCGGCACCCGCCTGACACAGCTTTTCCCTGATGCGCGCCCGCGGTGGCGAGCATCGCGAAAGTGAATGGGAGGACGCAGCAATTGGCGACCGCTTTGCGGACGTCTTTTTCATATGGCCCGGGCGCGAAGTGGTTAATAAATCTGAAAAAATGTCAACAATTCTGTGTTTTTCTGTCAATATGGGGTGCTGTTGAGGAAAAAAAAAGGACTTAAATGATTTTAACAAATGGCTGCAATATAACAAAGAGTGAAAAATTTAAGGGGGTCTGAATACTTTCCGTACCCACTGTATATGTATGTATATACATATATATATATATATACACAGGTCCTTCTCAAAAAATTTGCATATTGTGATAAAGTTCATTATTTTCTGTAATGTACTGATAAACATTAGACTTTCATATATTTTAGATTCATTACACACAACTGAAGTAGTTCAAGCCTTTTCTTGTTTTAATATTGATGATTTTGGCATACAGCTCATGAAAACCCAAAATTCCTATCTCAAAAAATTAGCATATCATGAAAAGGTTCTCTAAACGAGCTATTAACCTAATCATCTGAATCAACTAATTAACTCGAAACACCTGCAAAAGATTCCTAAGGCTTTTAAAAACTCCCAGCCTGGTTCATTACTCAAAACCACAATCATGGGTAAGACTGCCGACCTGACTGCTGTCCAGAAGGCCATCATTGACACCCTCAAGCAAGAGGGTAAGACACAGAAAGAAATTTCTGAACGAATAGGCTGTTCCCAGAGTGCTGTATCAAGGCACCTCAGTGGGAAGGAAAAAGTGTGGCAGAAAACGCTGCACAACGAGAAGAGGTGACCGGACCCTGAAGAAGATTGTGGAGAAGGACCGATTCCAGACCTTGGAGGACCTGCGGAAGCAGTGGACTGAGTCTGGAGTAGAAACATCCAGAGCCACCGTGAACAGGCGTGTGCAGGAAATGGGCTACAGGTGCCGCATTCCCCAGGTCAAGCCACTTTTGAACCAGAAACAGCGGCAGAAGCGCCTGACCTGGGCTACAGAGAAGCAGCACTGGACTGTTGCTCAGTGGTCCAAAGTACATTCGGAAATCATGGTGCCAGAGTCTGGAGGAAGACTGGGGAGAGGGAAATGCCAAAATGCCTGAAGTCCAGTGTCAAGTACCCACAGTCAGTGATGGTCTGGGGTGCCATGTCAGCTGCTGGTGTTGGTCCACTGTGTTTTATCAAGGGCAGGGTCAATGCAGCTAGCTATCAGGAGATTTTGGAGCACTTCATGCTTCCATCTGCTGAAAAGCTTTATGGAGATGAAGATTTCATTTTTCAGCACGACCTGGCACCTGCTCACAGTGCCAAAACCACTGGTAAATGGTTTACTGACCATGGTATTACTGTGCTCAATTGGCCTGCCAACTCTCCTGACCTGAACCCCATAGAGAATCTGTGGGATATTGGGAAGAGAAAGTTGAGAGACGCAAGACCCAACACTCTGGATGAGCTTAAGGCCGCTATCGAAGCATCCTGGGCCTCCATAACACCTCAGCAGTGCCACAGGCTGGTTGCCTCCATGCCACGCCGCATTAAAGCAGTCATTTCTGCAAAAGGATTCCCGACCAAGTATTGAGTGCATAACTGAACAGAATTATTTCAAGGTTGACTTTTTTTGTATTAAAAACACTTTTCTTTTATTGGTCGGATGAAATATGCTAATTTTTTGAGATAGGATTTTTGGGTTTTCATGAGCTGTATGCCAAAATCATCAATATTAAAACAAGAAAAGGCTTGAACTACTTCAGTTGTGTGTAATGAATCTAAAATATATGAAAGTCTAATGTTTATCAGTACATTACAGAAAATAATGAACTTTATCACAATATGCTAATTTTTTGAGAAGGACCTGTACAGTGCCTTGCGAAAGTATTCGGCCCCCTTGAACTTTTCATCCTTTTGCCACATTTCAGGCTTCAAACATAAAGATATAAAATTTTAAATTTTTGTGAAGAATCACCAACAAGTGGGACACAATTGTGAAGTGGAACGAAATCTATTGGATATTTTAAACTTTTTTAGCAAATAAAAAACTGAAAAGTGGTGCGTGCAAAATTATTCGGCCCCTTTACTTTCAGTGCAGCAAACTGACTCCAGAAGTTCAGCGAGGATCTCTTAATGATCCAATGTTGTCCTAAATGACTGATGGTGATAAATAGAATCCACCTGTGTGTAATCAAGTCTCTGTATAAATGCACCTGCTCTGTGATAGTCTCAGGGTTCTGTTGAAAGCGCAGAGAGCATCATGAAGACCAAGGAACACACCAGGCAGGTCCGTAATATTGTTGTGGAGAAGTTTAAAGCCGGATTTGGATACAAAAAGATTTCCCAAGCTTTAAACATCCCAAGGAGCACTGTGCAAGCGATCATTTTGAAATGGAAGGAGTATCAGACCACTGCAAATCTACCAAGACCTGGCTGTCCCTCTAAACTTTCAGCTCAGACAAGGAGAAGACTGATCAGAGATGCAGCCAAGAGGCCCATGATCACTCTGGATGAACTGCAGAGGACTACAGCTGAGGTGGGAGAGTCTGTCCACAGGACAACAATCAGTCGTATACACCACAAATCTGGCCTTTATGGAAGAGTGGCAAGAAGAAAGCCATTTCTCAAAGATATCCATAAAAAGTCTCGTCTAAAGTTTGCCACAAGCCACCTGGGAGACACACCAAACATGTGGAAGAAGGTGCTCTGGTCCGATGAAACCAAAATCAAACTTTTTGGCCACAATGCAAAACGATATGTTTGGCGTAAAAGCAACACAGCTCATCACCCTCAACACACCATCCCCACTGTGAAACATGGTGGTGGCAGCATCATGGTTTGGGCCTGCTTTTCTTCAGCAGGGACAGGGAAGATGGTTAAAATTGAGGGGAAGATGGATGCAGCCAAATACAGGACCATTCTGGATGAAAACCTGTTGGAGTCTGCAAAAGACCTGAGACTGGGACGGAGATTTATCTTCCAACAAGACAATGATCCCAAACATACAGCAAAATCTACAAAGGAATGGTTCACAAATAAACGTATCCAGGTGTTAGAATGGCCAAGTCAAAGTCCAGACCTGAATCCAATCGAGAATCTGTGGAAAGAGCTGAAAACTGCTGTTCACAAACGCTCTCCATCCAACCTCACTGAGCTCGAGCTGTTTTGCAAGGAAGAATGGGCAAGAATTTCAGTCTCTCGATGTGCAAAACTGATAGAGACATACCCCAAGCGACTTGCAGCTGTAATCGCAGCAAAAGGTGGCTCTACAAAGTATTAACGCAAGGGGGCCGAATAATTTTGCACGCCCCACTTTTCATTTTTTTCTTAGTTAAAAAAGTTTCAAAAATCCAATAGATTTCGTTCCACTTCACAATTGTGTCCCACTTGTTGGTGATTCTTCACAAAAAATTTAAATTTTATATCTTTATGTTTGAAGCCTGAAATGTGGCAAAAGGATGAAAAGTTCAAGGGGGCCGAATACTTTCGCAAGGCACTGTATATATACATACACCCACATATATATATATATATATACATACGTACATACATATACACACACAGTGCTTAGCATAAATGAGTACACCCCTTTTAAAAACTGATTTTAATCAATATCTCAAAGAACAGAAGAACAATTTCTAACATTTTGACGAAACTGAGTTCTAGAACATAAGTTTAGCTCATTACATGAAAGTAAGGTTAATAATATAACTACAAAATCTTCAGTTTTACTCAAATTAGTTGATGCGAGAATGAATCCACCCAATAACAAAAACTACTCCATCTAGTATTTTGTATGATTTGTAAGGACAGCACCAAGTCTTCTAGGCATGGAATGAATGACGACATATTGCAATATCAATCTTTTTCCATTCTTCAAGAACATCTTTTAGATGCTGGATGGAGAGTGATCCTTGTCTCTTCAGAATTCGCAGACGGTGTTCCCCGATTGGGTTCAGATCAGGAGACGGCCACTGAATCACTTTCACACGGTTTTTCTTCAGAAATACAACAGTAGCCTTAGATGTGTGTCTTGGATCATTGTCATGTTGGAAAAGTGCACGACGACCAATGGCACGGAGTGATGGTAACATCTTCTCTTCCAATATAGAGCAGTACATCTGTGAATTCATGATCCCATCAATGCAATGCAGCACTCATGCAGCCCCACAGAAGGACACTGCCACCACCATGTCTCACAGTAGGCACCATTAATTTTTCTTTGTACTCTTCACCTTTGCGACGCTGTACAGTTTTGAAGCTATCAGTTCCAAAGACATTTATCTGGGTCTCGTGACTCCAGAGTACAGTGTCCCAGTAGTCTTTTTTTTTTTTTTTTTTTTTAGCATGGGCCTTGACACGTTCTAGGTAGGCTTTTTTTGTGCATGGCCTTTAGGAGATGCTTCCTTGGTGGACGACACCCATGCATGCCATTCCTCTGCAGTGTACACCGTATTGTGTCACGGGAAACAATCACCCCGGTTTGGCTTTCTAATTCTTTAACGACCTGCAGTGACCTTGCATAGCAATTTTCATCAACCCTTATCAGAAGACGCGCCTGTCGAGGTGATAACTTTCGTGGACGTCTCTGTGAGATGGTTGCAGTTCCATCTTTGTTAAATTTTTGTATCACTTTTTCTCCAGTATTGGGACTTCTTGTAGCCTTCACCTTTCTCCAGGCCTTGTGACATTTCTCTTCCATGTGGTGCCATTGCTGACACCATGAAATGGGAGGAGTTTTCTTCACCTGTCTGCTGGACACCTGTTTAATGAATAATTACACTCACCTGTAACTGAATTCTTGTTAATTGGGTTTTTGTCTAAAATGTAGCTTTGTTCCTAAAGCCCCGTACACACGGTCGGACTTTTGGCCAACAAACTTCATTTTGAGCAAGTTGGACCAACATTCCGACCGTGTGTACGCTCCATCGGACAAACTTTTTTTGCTTTTTTCTTGTTTTCATTGGACAAAAGTTGGGTCTGCAAACGGACAAACTTTTGCCCAAGCAAAGTCCGACCGTGTGTACAGAAAACCATCGGACTTTTGTCCGATGGACAAAACAACTAATGTTAAAATCAACCAACAATAGCAGAAGTTGACCAAAGGGTGGCGGTAAAGAGCAGAAAAACCACGTGATGTTGCAAAAAGTTTTGGGAAAGTTTGCAGAAAAGTCCTGTGGTGTGTATGCTATGGGTGTGCCTGACCAACTCCGTTCGGACAAAAAACCACGGAAAAGTCCAATGGAAGTCCGACCGTGTGTTACGGGGCTTTAGACTTTCATTGGGGTGTATTCATTTTTTTGCAACATGGTCTTGTATGAGATTGTTAGGAAAAATACTCTTTTTGTGTGTGCAAATGACCAAATCTTGGTTGCAATCAACGGGCCGCATTTGTGGCAGGATTTTGTAGTATAGTGTCCAATAGAAAACGTTGATTCGAAAAGTAAATTTTTTCCGAGAAATCTGTTGGTGTGTACTCATTGATGCTGAGCACTGTATGTGCAGTGCCTTGAAAAAGTATTCATACCCCTTGAAATTTTCCACATTTTGTCATGTTGCAACCAAAAGTGTAAATGTATTTTATTGGGATTTTATGTGATAGACCAACACAAAGTGGCACATAATGTGAAGTGGAAGGGAAATGATAAATAGGTTTCAATTTTTTTTTACAAATAAATATGTGAAAAGTGTGGCATGCATTTGTATTCAGCCCCCTTTACTCTAAAGCAGTGGTTCTCAACCTGGGGGTCAAATGATGATTTGCCAGGGGTCACCAAATCCTGGGCTGTTCCTGAAGCCCACGCTGCTCTCCAAGCCTTTTCGTGGCCGCCCAGCTAGGCTGTTCCTGGAGCCCTCAGCCTTTTCGCAGCCGCCCATTCAGTTCCTGGCATTGCTGGGGGACAGAGACTAGAGGTCAGCTGGCTGGTGAGGAATGTGAAGTGGGAGGGGCTGGAGGAGACCCTATCTCCTGATTTCGGCATAGGTGTCACTGCTACGAGACACCACACAGTCGGAGACACAGTGAGTAACACTACCTGTGATTAGAGTTGCCATTAAAAGTTGCCCACTACAGTTCTCAGATCAGCAGATGACCTTGATCAGGAGCACCTAAGTTGGCTGATCAGAACCCCCCCAGCAGGACTGCCACTCATCCCAACTCCCCGCCAGGACTGCCACTCATCCCAACTCCCCGCCAGGACTGCCACTCATCCCAACTCCCCGCCAGGACTGCCACTCATCCCAACTCCCCGCCAGCACTGCCACTCATCCCAACTCCCCGCCAGCACTGCCACTCATCCCAACTCCCCGCCAGCACTGCCACTCATCCCAACTCCCCGCCAGCACTGCCACTCATCCCAACTCCCCGCCAGGACTGCCACTCATCCCAACTCCCCGCCAGGACTGCCACTCATCCCAACTCCCCGCCAGCACTGCCACTCATCCCAACTCCCCGCCAGCACTGCCACTCATCCCAACTCCCCGCCAGCACTGCCACTCATCCCAACTCCCCGCCAGGACTGCCACTCATCCCAACTCCCCGCCAGGACTGCCACTCGTCCCAACTCCCCACCAGGACTGCCACTCGTCCCAACTCCCCGCCAGGACTGCCACTCGTCCCAACTCCCCGCCAGGACTGCCACTCGTCACAACTCCCCGCCAGGACTGACACTCGTCCCAACTCCCCGCCAGGACTGACACTCGTCCCAACTCCCCGCCAGGACTGACACTCGTCCCAACTCCCCGCCAGGACTGACACTCGTCCCATTCCCCCCACCCCCCACCAAGGAGTAAGAGAAGGAAAAAAAGAGAATACATGAAAAGAGGGGTAGGAACAAAGAAAAGGGGAGAGAAAGAATAAGAGAAAGAACAAGAAAGATGGCTAGAGAGAGGACTGGGGGAAACAAAAAATTACCACAGAGAGTGATAAAAGGGAAAGAAAGGAGAACAAAAAGAAAGAGTGGTACATCCCAAAATGTACCATAAGGGGTTTAAATACTGTACGAGTGGAAGGGACTCAGGGAGCGCTAAATGTCTGTGGGTTAGGAGCACAAATTACTCGTCTTGCCTTGGGTGCTGACAACCCACGCTACGAAAATAATTTTACTGTTAGGGGTCCCCACAACTTGGGAAGTTTTATCAAGGGGTCACGGCACTAGAAAGGTTGAGAACCACTGCACTAAAGCCTCGCACACACGACCGGTTTTCTCGGCAAGAAACGACAAGAAAACTGTTGGGAGAGCTTTCTTGCCGAGAAAACCATTCGTGTGCATGGTTTCTCGTCGGGAATCTCAACGAGAAAAATAGAGAACCTGCTCTCTGTTTTCTCATCAGGATTCTCGTTTTTCTCGTCGGGATTCTCGTGGGCCTGTTTCCTGAAGAGAAAACCGCTCGTGTGTCTGCTTTTCCGAGTCTTAAAAAACAGCGCATGCTCAGAATCAAGTATAAGACGGGAGCGCTCCTTCTGGTAAAACTAGCGTTCGTAATGGAAATAGCACATTCGTCACACTGTAACGAACTGAAAGATCGAAGACTGAAAAGCACGAATCGTCTCACCCCAAACTTTTACTAACACGCGGTAACACAAGATCAGCAAAAGCAGCCCAAGGGGTGGCGCCATTGAAATCGAACTTCCCCTTTATACTGCCTTCGTACGTGTTAAACGTGACCGCGCTTTACAACGACGAGATTTAGAATTGCTTGACAAAGCAAAGCTTGACAAGAATCTCGTCGAGAAAAAACAACGGGTTTTTTTACAACGAGATTCTCGGTCGTGTGTATGAGGCTTAATACCCCCTAACTAAAATCTAGGGGAACCAATTGCCTTCAGAAGTCATCTAATTAGTAAATAGAGTCCACATGTGTGTCATTTAATGTGCGTATAAATACTGTACAGCTGTTCTGTGAAGCCCTCAGAGGTTTGTTAGAGAATCTTAGTGAATAAACAGCATCATGAGGGTCAAGGAACACACCAGACAGGTCAGGGATAAAGTTGTGGAGAAGTTTAAGCCTGGATTCACATTCTTGCGAACACAAACATTGCGTGTGAACTGCCTGTGGGAGAATTGCGATGCGTGAACTGACGCTGGAATCACACTGGCTCCCGCATCGCTATAGTGTGAGCTCAGGCTCAAGCAGGGTTAGGTTATAAAAAAAAAAAAAAAATCTCCCAAGCTTTGAACATCTCACGGAGCTCTGTTCAATCCATCATCGGAAAATGGAAAGAGTATGGCACAACTGCAAACCTACCAAGACATGGCCGTCCACCTAAACTGACCGGGTCGGGCAAGGAGAGCATTCATCAGAGAAGCAGCCAAGAGGCCCATGGTAACCCTGGAGGAGCTGCAGAGATCCACAGCTCAGGTGGGAGAATCTGTCCACAGGGCAATTATTAGTCGTGCTTCTCCACAAATCTGCCCTTTATGGAAGAGTGACAAGAAGAAAGACATTGTTGAAAGAAAGTCATAAGAAGTCCTGTTTGCAGTTTGTGAGAAGCCATGTGGGGGACACAGCAATCATGTGGGGGACACAGCAAACATGTGGGGGACACAGCAATCATGTGGGGGACACAGCAATCATGTGGGGGACACAGCAATCATGTGGGGGACACAGCAAACATGTGGGGGACACAGCAAACATGTCGAAGAAGGTGCTCTGGTCACGAGACCAAAGTTGAACTTTTTGGCCTAAAAGCAAAACGCTATGTGTGGTGGAAAACTAACACTGCACATCACCCTGAACACACCATCCCCACTGTGAAACATGGTGGTGGCAGCATCATGTTGTGGGGATGCTTTTCTTCAGCAGGGACAGGCAAGCCGGTCAGAGTTGATGGGAAGATGGATGGAGCCAAATACAGGGCAATCTTACAAGAAAACCTGTTAGGCCCCTTTCACACTGAGTTTTTCAGGCGTTTTAGCGCTAAAAATAGTGCCTAAATACCGCCTGAAAACCTCCTGCCCTGCAGTTTCAGTGTGAAAGCCCGAGGGCTTTCACACTGAGCCGGTGCGCTAGCAGGACCGCTCCAATAGTCCTGCTAGCCTCATCTTTTGAGTGGTGAAGGAGTGGTGTGAAATCAATGGGACAGCGCAGCTATACACCTCTGCAGAGGCGCATTGTGGGCGGTATTAACCTATTTTCGACCGCTAGCGGGGGTTAAAACCGCACCGCTAGCGGCCAAATATCGCGGCAAAAACAACGGTATAGCGGCGCTAAAAATAGCGCCGATATACCGCCAGCGCACCTACCGCGCCCAGTGTGAAAGTGTCTGCAAAAAGCTTAAGACTGGGGCGGAGGTTCGCCTTCCAGCAAGACAACGACCTTAAACGTACAGCCAGAACTACAATGGAATGGTTTAGATCAGGCGTGTCCAAAGTGTGGCCCGTGGGCCAATTGCGACCTGCGTTCTGGTTTTTTGGCCCACCTGGTAATTTGGACATGTAATTTGGACATGTAATTGTAATTTGGACATGTAACCTGGTAATTTGGACATGTAATTTCATGGCCCACCTGGTAATTTGGACATGTATATCTTTTGTTTCCCCAACAAATCCCCGGGGGCCACAAAAGATATATATGCTGGCTGCCTTGGAGGGGGCGGGACGAGTGCCGTACATACAGAAGAATTTCCTGTTTACACTGCGGCCTCTGTTATGGTGGGGCTGTATTCGGTAATGGGGGTGCTGCATTCATGGCAATGGGCACTTACCCTTATTTTGCTTCACAGTTCTTTATTTAACCACCTCCCACCTGGCCACTGCACATATACAGCAGGTGCTTCCTCCTTCTGAGTTCAGGAACGTCCCTCAGAAGGAGGGGGATCGTGCGTACTCGTGCACCAGCGCGATCCCGATGCGCTCGTGTCACCCGGACACAGCGCATCTCCGATTGGCAGGAGGGCTCTGTGATTGGCCCTCCTGATCACATGACGGCTGTGTCCAATTACACCCTCTCTGGAAGTAAACACCATTCTTTAAAATTTCCAATCTTCATTTCATTTGATTTGTCTCTTGCTGATTATTATTGCTGCTGTCACTAACATTACTATTACACCACATATTATAGATTATTATGTCGACTAAGCTTTCCCTAATTAGTTGATTGATAAATGCTTATCATTTTTCAGTGACAGTAATTTTTATTAACTATTATTATTTTTAATTTGCTCATAACCATTTTTGTCATTGTTATTATTATCATCACCCTCATGAACTATTTTCTGCAATATTTACTCAACCAACCAATTAATGATTTATTTATTTTTCAAGTAATATTAATCCATCATTGCTTTGGTGATAATTTCTATTATGACCACCAATGGCGAGTATGTTCCTTTTAGAAAAATCAGAACCAATGATAATCAACCTTTATTGACCAATAATTATCACTATCCAATTAATTTATTTCATTATATACATAATATTTCATTTTGCATCACCACTCCTTTTTTATTATCATTTTTATCATCCAGCGTGGATATTACATATACACGCGCATATATATTACTCACCTAGGGAGCAACTTGATTAATAATTCCTTGTCCTAGTGTGTGTGTGTATATGTACAGGTCCTTCTCAAAAAATTAGCATATTGTGATAAAGTTCATTATTTTCTGTAATGTACTGATAAACATTAGACTTTCATATATTTTAGATTCATTACACACAACTGAAGTAGTTCAAGCCTTTTCTTGTTTTAATATTGATGATTTTGGCATACAGCTCATGACAACCCAAATTTCCTATCTCAAAAAATTAGCATATCATGAAAAGGTTCTCTAAACGAGCTATTAACCTAATCATCTGAATCAACTAATTAACTCTAAACACCTGCAAAAGATTCCTGAGGCTTTTAAAAACTCCCAGCCTGGTTCATTACTCAAAACCGCAATCATGGGTAAGACTGCCGACCTGACTGCTGTCCAGAAGGCCATCATTGACACCCTCAAGCAAGAGGGTAAGACACAGAAAGAAATTTCTGAACGAAGAGGCTGTTCCCAGAGTTCTGTATCAAGGCACCTCAG
Source organism: Rana muscosa (assembly GCA_029206835.1). NCBI lineage: Eukaryota > Metazoa > Chordata > Amphibia > Anura > Ranidae > Rana > Rana muscosa. Next base: position 208,804,365 of record CM055119.1, read on the forward strand.
TGGGAAGTCTGTGGGAAGGAAAAAGTGTGGCAGAAAACGCTGCACAACGAGAAGAGGTGACCGGACCCTGAAGAAGATTGTGGAGAAGGACTGATTCCAGACCTTGGAGGACCTGCGGAAGCAGTGGACTGAGTCTGGAGTAGAAACATCCAGAGCCACCGTGAACAGGCGTGTGCAGGAAATGGGCTACAGGTGCCGCATTCCCCAGGTCAAGCCACTTTTGAACCAGAAACAGCGGCAGAAGCGCCTGACCTGGGCTACAGAGAAGCAGCACTGGACTGTTGCTCAGTGGTCCAAAGTACATTCGGAAATCAAGGTGCCAGAGTCTGGAGGAAGACTGGGGAGAGGGAAATGCCAAAATGCCTGAAGTCCAGTGTCAAGTACCCACAGTCAGTGATGGTCTGGGGTGCCATGTCAGCTGCTGGTGTTGGTCCACTGTGTTTTATCAAGGGCAGGGTCAATGCAGCTAGCTATCAGGAGATTTTGGAGCACTTCATGCTTCCATCTGCTGAAAAGCTTTATGGAGATGAAGATTTCATTTTTCAGCACGACCTGGCACCTGCTCACAGTGCCAAAACCACTGGTAAATGGTTTACTGACCATGGTATTACTGTGCTCAATTGGCCTGCCAACTCTCCTGACCTGAACCCCATAGAGAATCTGTGGGATATTGGGAAGAGAAAGTTGCGAGATGCAAGACCCAACACTCTGGATGAGCTTAAGGCCGCTATCGAAGCATCCTGGGCCTCCATAACACCTCAGCAGTGCCACAGGCTGGTTGCCTCCATGCCACGCCGCATTGAAGCAGTCATTTCTGCAAAAGGATTCCCGACCAAGTATTGAGTGCATAACTGAACATAATTATTTGAAGGTTGACTTTTTTTGTATTAAAAACACTTTTCTTTTATTGGTCGGATGAAATATGCTAATTTTTTGAGATAGGATTTTTGGGTTTTCATGAGCTGTATGCCAAAATCATCAATATTAAAACAAGAAAAGGCTTGAACTACTTCAGTTGTGTGTAATGAATCTAAAATATATGAAAGTCTAATGTTTATCAGTACATTACAGAAAATAATGAACTTTATCACAATATGCTAATTTTTTGAGAAGGACCTGTATATATATATATATATATATATATACACACACACACACACCTTTTACTAGCGATTGTACACTAATATGTTTTTAGATATGTTGTCTTTAGCTTTATTGTATCCATAAATTGTCCCACACTTCAACTATTGTTGCTCAGAACACCAATTAAGTGACTGGCCAGCTGGCTTCTGTTTTCAGGCAGAAGCTTTTAAGTCCCGTCCTCTCCTTTCCCTTGTACACTTGACAAAGGAGCACACATGCTCTATTCGAGACTCACGCATGCTCTGAAACGCGTTGCGTTTCCAGTGTTCATCTGATCCAGCTGACGTCACACGCTGTTCCACGAACAGACGGTCACCATCTCCACCGACCGATACAGCCGGCTTTCACTTCGGCTCCTTCGGATCAGATGTTATCCTATCCGGAGTAGCACCGGGCATCAGGTGTTATCCTATAAGGAGCTACACCAGGGATCAGATGTTATTCTATAAGGAGCTGGATCTGGGATTATTCTATCAGGAGCTGCACCGGGGATCGGGCGTTATCCTATAAGGAGCTGCACCGGGGATCGGGCGTTATCCTTTAAGGAGCTGCACCGGGGTTGTGGCGTTATCCTTTAAGGAGCTGCACCGGGGTTGTGGCGTTATCCTTTAAGGAGCTGCACCGGGGTTGTGGCGTTATCCGTTAAGGAGCTGCACCGGGGTTGTGGCGTTATCCTTTAAGGAGCTGCAACGGGGTTGTGGCGTTATCCTTTAAGGAGCTGCACCGGGGTTGTGGCGTTATCCTTTTGTCATGGATATGCAGTAGTGTTTGTCTGTCAGCTTACCTTCCTTCCCATGTGTTCATCTTAGAGGCCAGAACCCTTTCACCTGGCTTCCTTTATAATCTCCTCCCAGCCAGACTCCACCCCAGGCCCTATCACAGAACACTATATTAACCTGTGCACTGCAAGCCTGCTTGGCTGATCAACGTGTTTGTTAGGCATTGTGTGTTTGGGTTCCTGCCTGCCGTGTGCTACGTCTGTCTCTCTGTTACATATTTGGCTTGTCCCCGACTATCCCTGTCTGCTCGTGACCCTTGACCTTCGGCTCGTTCTTTCGTTATCCTTGTCTGCTTGTGGCCCCTGACCTTCAGCTTGTTATTCGGTTCTCTCATATCTTGTGCTGCTGCTTCCCCTCTTTTCCCCTTATCCTACGGGGTGTGAGCTAGGAAACTCCAGGGGCCGCGACCTGGTCCCAGCCTGCAGCATAACATCCTCACCACTAGAGGCCCTGGAGAAGACCTGCTGGGTCTTAGACTCCGCGCCCTGGGGAATCTTGGCTCTAGCTTCCGTTAGGATCCCGGTTGTGCTCCTCTGGTCCCGCTTTCCACAACCACCCAGTTTCCTATCCACAGCAGTCAGCCATAGGGTTCACTACCTTGCGGTGCACTCCTGTCCCCCTACGGTGTGCATCTGTCACCTGGCCACAGGTGACCTTGACACCTTTAAGGAGCAGTACCGGGGTTGTGGCGTTATCCTTTAAGGAGCTGCACCGGGGTTGTGGCGTTATCCTTTAAGGAGCTGCACCGGGGTTGTGGCGTTATCCTTTAAGGAGCTGCACCGGGGGTTGTGGCGTTATCCTTTAAGGAGCTGCACCGGGGTTGTGGCGTTATCCTTTAAGGAGCTGCACCGGGGTTGTGGCGTTATCCTTTAAGGAGCTGCACCGGGGTTGTGGCGTTATCCTTTAAGGAGCTGCACCGGGGGTTGTGGCGTTATCCTTTAAGGAGCTGCACCGGGGTTGTGGCGTTATCCTTTAAGGAGCTGCACCGGGGTTGTGGCGTTATCCTTTAAGGAGCTGCACCGGGGATCGGGCGTTATCCTATAAGGAGCTGCACCGTGGATCGGGCGTTATCCTATAAGGAGCTGCACCGGGGATCAGGTGTTATTCTTTAAGGAGCTGCTTCGGGGATCGGGTGTGATCCTATAAAGGAGCTGCTTCAGGGATCGGGTGTTATCCTATAAAGGAGCTGCATCGGGGGATCGGGTGTTATCCTATAAGGAGTTGCATCGGGGATCAGGTGTCATCCTATAAGGTGCTGCACCACATATCAGGGGTTATAGTATAAGGAGCAGCATCGAGGATCAGGGGTTATCCTATAAAAGGAGCTGCTCCGGGAATCAGGGGTTATTCTATAAAGGAGCTCCACCGGGGATCAGGGATTACATAGTTGATAAATAGGGATGGGCCGAACTACCCCCTATTTGGTTCGCACCAGAACTTTCGAGCAGCACGAAAGTTCGGAACCGAATAACCAACCCCATTGAAGTCTATAGGACCCGAATGTGAAAAATCAAAAGTGCCCATTTTGAAGGCTTATAAGCAAGTAATTGGGCATACAATGATTATGGGGGTCCGGGTACTGCCCTGAGGGAAAAAATAAGTTTGTAAAAAACGTAATTTGCAGTGATTTATTGATGCTTAAAAGTGAAAGCATAAAAATGAAAAATTCCTTTCAATATAGTGTCTGGGGAGGTCCCCTTAGTCTACCTGCAAAGTGGAACATCTGTACTGTGTATAGAAGCTGCTGCAGCAATAATTGCATTTATAGAACCAAAAAAATAAAAAATAAAAAAAGACATTTTCCTTGCAAGCTTTCTTTATTTTGTAAGCGGCTTGGGGAGCCAGTCTGTATGATGAAGCCACAATATAGTGCACTGGAAACAAGATTAGAGATTTTTTGGGATAAATTCTGGTGTCTCTTCCACAGACTTTGGATAGAAGTAACAGGTGTGGAAAAATTGGTCTGTGGGTCTCGGTGGTGCCTTCACACCGTAACCCTATTGAGGTACTTTTATTGAAAGCAAGAATTGGCCTTGCTGTCAAAAATTTCAATGATATGCACCTGTCAAAAAGGTCGTTAAAAATTGGTCTTTGGGTGTCAATTGTGCTCATGAAACCTACACCAAAAAAAGTAATTCCAGATGAAATCAACACCCACAACGCTATGCAGCCTAGCAGAGATTCCACATACCAAAAACACTTAAAGTGGTTGTATACCCTCTGTTTGAACTTTTACCTACAGGTAAGCCTATAAGACTTACCTGTAGGTAAAAAAAAATAATCTCCTAAACATGTATGGTTTAGGAGATATTCCCCCCGCAATGAGCCGCCGGACCTTGCCGACGCGTGTGAGTGACGACATCGGCGCTCCAGCCACTCACAGCGCTGGAGCGGCGATACCCGGAAGACACGCCGAGGCAAGATGACATCTCCCTCGGCGTGGACCAGGTAAGTTCCCGACGCCTCGTTCTAAGGTATTTCATAATGAGCTAGTATGCGGTGCATACTAGCTCATTATACCTTTTGCCTTTCAGGTATGAAAAAAAAAGAAGGAGCGGGTATACAACAGCTTTAATCAGTGGCATCAGGGGCTTCATAGCTGCTGGTAATCAAGGACTGATTAATTTTGATAAATGTCAGACGGTCCACCGAGTCTGTGGACAGACACGTTCTTTTTATCAGTAACAAAACCTCCAGCAGCACTGAATGCCCTTTCGGAAAGCACGCTGGATGCAGGGCAGCCCAGCAGCTCAATTCAATACTGGACAAGTTCTGGCCAGTGTTCTATTCTCATGACCCAGTAAGCCAGTGGATCATCGACTGGAAAGCTCTCCATCTGTTTTCACCCCTAGATAATCGTCCACAATGTGATGCAGATGCTGCTGATGGGATGTGGAAGCTGGGCGGCGAGGACTAAAAAAATTGAGAAATGCATCACTTGGCGGCCGCCTTCTCCACCAACAGAAACCTCAAAACTATGTTTTCCATGACACTGTAACCTACCAGAGTAGGGGAAAGCTTTAGATAAACTCCTCTTTAAAGTGTCCTCAAGAGATTTCATCTTCTACACACTGTGGGGACGGGATGAGTTCTGAGACTTTCCCTTTGTAACGGTGGTCAAGGAGGGTTGCCAACCAATAGTGATCCTTCTCTTTTATGCCACTTATTCTTGGGTCCTTTGAAGCATGAGGGAGCCCATGCACCGCAAATTTGCGAAGGCATGAGAAGCAGACTTCTCTGGGTCACTCAAGATTATAGTATCTGGAACTGCCTCCCCCAAGCCATGTACTACTCCCAAGGGTTCTGGGGATGGAAAACCATCTCTTACCGTTTGACGTATGTCTCCCTCTGTTTCACTGCCTCCAAAACTGACAGAATCCTCATCCCCATCCCTCTCTTCTTGTGTGTTCTGTGGCATTGGAACAATAGTGTCTGCATAAAGTGGGCCTTGAGAGGAAAGGAAGTCCTCTTCTTCCTCCCGCTGCTCTGCCTCTAGTGCCGATAATGCCACACAGAGTCTGCTTCAGCAGGAACACAACAGGGATTGCGTCACTGATGCATGCATTGTCCCGGCTCACAATCCTTGCGCCCTCCTCAAAATGGTGACTGTACAGCGCATGCATCCTTTATGAGCAGCCGTTGGCATGGGGAGAAAAAAAAGCCGAGCCGGTCATTGTGCCATACTCACACAGGTACTCGTTGGTGGCCCACTGCTGCATGTTCAGCATTGCCAAAGTCGAGTTCCACCTGGTGGGCATGTCACATATTAGGCGGTTTGCGGGCAGATGGAATTCCAGCCAACTGAGCACTGGCTGTGTGTGACCGCCTGAAATGGCTACACACTCTTCTGGTCTGCTTTAGCAGATCTTCCAACCCTGGGTACATATTAAGGAAACGCTGTACCAAACTGAGGACACGTGCCAAGCATGGCACACGTGTCAACTTTCCCTGTCTAAGGGCGGAAAGGAGGTTTGTGCCATTATCACACACACCACCATTCCTGGCTCCAGCTGGCGTGGTGTGAACCACCTCTGGGCATGTCCCTGCGGAGCTACAAGAATCTCTGCTCCGGTGTGGTTCCCATCCCCTAGACACACCAGCTGAAGCACTGCATGGCACATTTTGGCCAGACTCATTGAATAGCCCTTTGAACACTTAGGGCAGTGATGGCGAACCTTGGCACCCCAGATGTTTTTGAACTACATTTCCCATGATGCTCATCTACACTGCAGAGGGCACGAGCATCATGGGAAATGTAGTTCCAAAACATCTGGGGTGCCAAGGTTCACAATCACTGACTTAGGGGGTACTTGTGGTTCATAGGACAATTCAGCAGAGGAGGGCATAGAGAAGGAAGGATTAGAGCTGTCAAATTTCGCACCATCACCACTAGCTATATTGAGATGTGGGGACACAACAAGCTCCACCCCTGAGCTGTGTCCTGCATCCTTCCGAGTTGTAAGCAGAGTTACCTAGTAAGCTGTAGGCTTGTGCAATTCGTTTCGTAACGTATCGAAATTAGTCCGAATTTAGCAACTTTCGGACATTCAAATTTCCCAACAGAGCAATTACGAATAAAACCGAATCCGAAATAAATTATACCGCAAATAGCGAATGCCTTCGGCATAATTTGTTATGAAAAAAGTTTTGTATGTACGAATCCATTCGAAGCACAATAACACTCTGCTCTGCTCTCTGCTCCTCCCTCACCGTGCTGAACTCCCTCTTAAAATGGTGTACAGGGGCGGAGCCTATACATATATATATATATATCGTTACAAATAACCGCAATGTATTTAGAAAAGTACAAATCCATTCGAAGCACATTAGACATAATAGGCAGCGTCGTTGTGAAAGAGACACGGAAAATTACGAATCAACGAACCCAAAATAAGTTACGAAAGTAGGAGTTGTGTCCGGAATCAACTAAAAACAATGTACCCTACCAAAAGTACGAATTATAAATCAACTAAAAATTCAACGAAAAATGTCGCTTGCGAAAATACGAATTAGTCCGAACACGAAAAATCCCGTCTAGCAAAATTACGAATGATTACGAATCAACAGGACCGAAAAGAAACGAACCGAAACTAAACAAATTTTTCCGTTGTGCACAAGTCTAGTAAGCTGTGAACAAAATATATCTTCCCTGACCATGCTTGCTGGACCACGTGTGAGCAGTAACATGGACTTTGCAGCTGACTGCATTGCCCAAAAATGCCACAACATTGCCATCCACGTACAGCACATTCTGCAAATTCACGGAAGAGGGCAGAATCCAGACGGAAAGGCAGCAGTTGTAGAGCCAGCAGCTTTGACAAGCTTGCATTTAGACGCTGGGCATGTGGGTTGCAGTGACTGTATTTTTATTTTTTTGCTGCAACAGATGGGGCAGAAAAACTTTCCGCCCATAGTCTACAGCTGGTGGTGTGCTGCTGGCAGAAGTGCTACAAGAACCTGGGACACCCTTCGCTATACCATCATCCCTGTCAGTGGAGGCTGCTAATGCCGCGTACACACGGTCGGAATTTCCGCCATCAAAAGTCCGATGTGAGCTTTTGGTCGGAAATTACCACCGTTTGTAGGCTCCATCGGACTTTTGCTGTCGGAATTTCCGCCAGCAAAAGATTGAGAGCAGGTTCTCAATTTTTCCGACGGAAAAAATTCCGATCGGAAATTCCAATCGTCTGTAGCAATTCTGACGCGAAAAATTCTGACGCATGCTCGGAAGCACTGAACTTAATTTTCTCGGCTCGTCGTAGTGTTGTACGTCACTGCGTTCTTGACGGGCGAAAGTTAAGAGAACGTTTGTGTGACCGTGTGTATGCAAGCCAAGCTTGAGCGGAAATTCCGTCGGAAAAACCATCCAAGGTTTTTCCGACGGAATTTCCGCTCGTGTGTACGCGGCATTAGAAGTCATGAGGTATAGTGGGCATAGACTGAGGTGAGTAAGGAGGAGGGATAGATTTGTGTGGCTTTCTGGTGCTCTTGCCAACGGGCTCAGTGGTGGGAGGTTAAATGCCTGGTCAAGCATGTGGTACCCAAATGGTTGGTGTTTTTGCCACGTTTGCAATTGCAACAGTGCGATCAGCTGCACATGTGCTAAAAAAAGGCCCAGACAGCTGAGCTGTGGGCTAGGAGATAACAGCTCCACAATGTGATGGAATAGAGTGGCTGCTCTCTACTTTTCTATTATGGCTGCCTCGGTTGGGTTGTACCCCACCCTCACATTCCTCCTCTGCTCTACCCGGCACCCATGTCGAGTCCGTGACCTCATCATCATCCCCACTCCATCCTCATTACCACTGGAGACAATTTGGCAATACACTGCAGCTGGGGGGGAACATGACTGCCAGTTTGCGTACCAGTGTTCTCCCCTCTCTCTGGGCTCACGTTCCTGCCTTCCTCAACCTCAGAACCAACATCTGAATCAAGTAATGGCTGGGCATCGCCAAGGGGCAAGTGGCTGGCACCGTGTTTAAATAATTCCGCTCACGCCTCCACACCGGGGCTATGGCAGGAATAGCTGTGGACACAGAGGCAGGTTGCTGCTATGGACTGCACACTAGTCTTTGCTTGGGTGACGGAGGATGAGGGCGTTTTACTAAGCCAAGTCCACCACCTCCTCTGCATACTGTGGCTGGATAGTATGGACAACATCACTAAACAGAGGAAATTATGCCCTGCCTGAGGACTGACCACGTCCACCTTTGCCTGTGGACACATACGCTGCTGACCCCCTCACAGTGTCCTCCCTGACACGATGGGGGGGGGGGGTGCTTATTAACAAAAGGTAATGAAAGATGGGGAAATGTGTACATGGATGCACTTTGATCAATAGAACGTGGTGTTTAGTGCACAGAGTACTCGTTACACAGACACACTCCACTGATACACTATAATATACTGCAGTAAAACTTCACTGACGCACTGCAATATACTGCGTCAAACATGCAGTAACACACAGAAATGTACTATGTTAGATGGAAGATAACGCACTGAAATATACGGCGTTAAACTTGCAGTAATGCACCAAACTGCACTGTGTTAAAACGGAAGAGAACGCACTGAATTTTTAAAAAAATTTTAACGCACTGAAATATACCGCCTTAAACACGCAACGTACTAAAATATACTGCCTTAACCACTTCCTACCCAGCCATAGTCAAACGACGTCCACAGATGGGATCTCCCATCCTGGGTGGGCGTCATATGATGTCCTGGGCTTTGTGGGGGGATATCTGAAGGATGGGTGCAGCTAGAGGCATCATTCAGATATCCTTTTGTTGTGCCGGTGATTCTGTGCACCATAAGAACGATCATAGCGGCGCTTGATCGTTCTTATAGGCGGCGGGAGGGGACGCCCCCCTCCCGTCGCCATCCGGTGCTTCTCCGGGCTCTCCCGTGCCATCGGGGACCCGGAGAGAATCGTCCGGCACCGGTGGTGGGTCACGTGACGAGCATAGAGATGACTGGGGACCGTCGGAGGCACGGGCGCGATGTGATGACGTCACGCCCGGGTCCTCAGATGTAAACAAAGCCGCCATTGCGGCTAGTAAGTATGAGATCAGTGAAATTTTTTTCACGATCTCATGCTTTCCAGCCTGGAGGAGAGATGTGGGGGGAGGGGGAGGTCTTATTGACCCCGCATCTCTCCATAAAAAGGACCTGTCACACACCATTCCTATTACAAGGGATGTTTAGTGGCGCTCCCCCCTCGGATCGGACGTTGCGGTGTGCGGCGCTCCCCCCTCGGATCGGACGTTGCGGTGTGCGGCGCTCCCCCCCGCAGATAGGACATTGCGGCGCTCCCCCCTCGGATCGGACGTTGCTTTGTGCGGCGCTCCCCCCTCGGATCGGACGTTGCTGTGTGCGGCGCTCCCCCCTCGGATCGGACGTTGCGGTGTGCGGCGCTCCCCCCCGCAGATAGGACATTGCGGCGCTCCCCCCTCGGATCGGACGTTGCGGTGTGCGGCGCTCCCCCCCGCAGATCGGACATTGCGGCACTCCCCCCTCGGATCGGACGTTGCTTTGTGCGGCGCTCCCCCCTCGGATCGGACATTGCGGTGTGCGGCGCTCCCCCCTCAGATCGGACGTTGCGGTGTGCGGCGCTCCCCCCCGCAGATCGGACATTGCGGCACTCCCCCCTCGGATCGGACGTTGCTTTGTGCGGCGCTCCCCCCTCGGATCGGACATTGCGGTGTGCGGCGCTCCCCCCTCGGATCGGACGTTGCGGTGTGCGGCGCTCCCCCCTCGGATCGGACGTTGCGGTGTGCGGCGCTCCCCCCCGCAGATAGGACATTGCGGCGCTCCCCCCTCGGATCGGACGTTGCGGTGTGCGGCGCTCCCCCCGCAGATCGGACATTGCGGCACTCCCCCCTCGGATCGGACGTTGCTTTGTGCGGCGCTCCCCCCTCGGATCGGACATTGCGGTGTGCGGCGCTCCCCCTTGGATCGGACGTTGCGGTGTGCGGCGCTCCCCCCCGCAGATCGGACATTGCGGCACTCCCCCCTCGGATCGGACGTTGCTTTGTGCGGCGCTCCCCCCTCGGATCGGACATTGCGGTGTGCGGCGCTCCCCCCTCGGATCGGACGTTGCGGTGTGCGGCGCTCCCCCCTCGGATCGGACGTTGCGTGTGCGGCGCTCCCCCCCGCAGATCGGACATTGCGGCACTCCCCCCTCGGATCGGACATTGCGGCGCTCCCCCCCGCAGATCGGACATTGCGGCACTCCCCCCTCGGATCGGACGTTGCTTTGTGCGGCGCTCCCCCCTCGGATCGGACATTGCGGTGTGCGGCGCTCCCCCCTCGGATCGGACATTGCGGTGTGCGGCGCTCCCCCCTCGGATCGGACATTGCGTGTGCGGCGCTCCCCCCCCCGCAGATCGGACATTGCGGCACTCCCCCCTCGGATCGGACATTGCGGCGTGCGGCGCTCCCCCCGCAGATCGGACATTATGGTAACGCAGGTTGGATGACGCTTTCCTCTATAACAGACTGTGGAGGAAATGTGTGAGAAGCCTCTGATGGAAGCTGCCTCTCTCTCAGGAGAAAAGCTGTATCTGGTGATTGGAGTAAGTTAGCTTCCATTAGAGCCTTCTCACACAGGTGTAATGTTGGGGAAGTGTAATGTGACGGGCTCCATTCTCTCCGGTCCCGGAGGGTAAATATAGCCCGGAGGACCCTCCACAGACCCCCTGGGGCCCTTCCCGCTCCCGGCCACCCCTCCGCACAAGATGGCGGCGCCCCTCCTCAGCCCCAGAACCAGCAGCGTCTTCCCGGACCCAGATGGGCGGGTACCTTTTCTACCTGACGTCCCGGCGGGCCAATCCTCGGGCGCGTACTCTCCAGACTTCGTAAGCCGCCCGTCCAATGAGGAGAATGGGCGGGCCTTCGGGTCTCCTCAGTGGAGCCCTGCGCCCTGCATGGGGGCACGCGCCTCTGTTGTGTGCGTCCGCCCGGCCCGGACCCTTCCTCCAATCAAAACGCCCCCAGGTGGAAGCCCGTCCCCGCCGCGGCCAATGAGAGGGGCCGCCGCGCCGCCTCGGCCCCGCCCCCGGGCCTGTTGTTATGCGGGAATACCGGGCGCAGGGCGCAGAGCGCGGCCGTTTCCTGCCCTGATGCATGGTGGTCGGACGGAGGAATTGTTGGAAAATTGTGTCGGAGGTTGGTGTATAAATGTGTGTTACCCAGTGTGCCTTGTGTGTGAGGAGAGCCCGCCCGGGGGGACAGGCCCAGGCCTACCTCACCGCCCTCCCCTCCCCCGCCATGCACCGGAATACCGGGCCCAGGAGGGGGGAGAGAGGAGGCCGGGATGAGCGGAGCCCAGGAGGCCGGAGGAGGCTTCCCTTCTACTGGGAGAGGGAGGAGGAGGAGGGGGCCATGTTACCTTCTAGACACAGGCCGTAATCTATATTATATATACTCTCCTGTATACCGAGACCGAAATATACCTCTATTATATATACCCGGCCTTCTATATACCTCTACTATATATATATATACCCGGCCTTCTATATACCTCTACTATATATATATATATATATACCCGGCCTTCTATATACCTCTACTATATATATACCCGGCCTTCTATATACCTCTACTATATATATATATATATACCCGGCCTTCTATATACCTCTACTATATATATATATATATACCCGGCCTTCTATATACCTCTACTATATATATATACCCGGCCTTCTATATACCTCTACTATATATATATACCCGGCCTTCTATATACCTCTACTATATATATATATACCCGGCCTTCTATATACCTCTAATATATATATATATATACCCGGCCTTCTATATACCTCTACTATATATATATATATACCCGGCCTTCTATATACCTCTACTATATATATACCCGGCCTTCTATATACCTCTACTATATATATATACCCGGCCTTCTATATACCTCTACTATATATATATACCCGGCCTTCTATATACCTCTACTATATATATATATACCCGGCCTTCTATATACCTCTACTATATATATATATATACCCGGCCTTCTATATACCTCTACTATATATATATATACCCGGCCTTCTATATACCTCTACTATATATATATATATATATACCCGGCCTTCTATATACCTCTACTATATATATATACCCGGCCTTCTATATACCTCTACTATATATATATACCTGGCCTTCTATATACCTCTACTATATATATATATACCCGGCCTTCTATATACCTCTACTATATATATATACCCGGCCTTCTATATACCTCTACTATATATATACCTGGCCTTCTATATACCTCTACTATATATATATACCCGGCCTTCTATATACCTCTACTATATATATATATACCCAGCCTT
>CM055119.1:208822148-208986786 GCA_029206835.1 Rana muscosa
CCTGCCCACGCCATCACAAAAGGGGCTCATTGGTTCCCTTGTGATAGCAATAAAGTAAAAAAAAAAAAATTATAAAAAATAATTTGAGAAACATTTTTAACCACTTCAATACAGGGAACTTTCCTGCCCAGGCCAATTTTTCAGCTTTTAGCACTGTCTCTTTTTAAATGACAATTGTGCGGTCAATGCAACATTGTACCCAAACAACATTTTTATCATTTTGTTCCCACAAATAGAGCTTTCTTTTGGTGGTGTTTGATCACCTCTGGGTTTTTTTTTTTGCTAAACAAATAAAAAAAAATAAAACATTTTTCTCTTGTCATCCATGGACTGACACAGCGTGTCTTATACACCTTTACACGTGGGTTATGTCCCTGCTTGCAGGAGAAGACCTAGGCAGAATGTGAGATGTTATACATACATTCTAAACAGCCAGAGCTGAACAGCCCCGCCCAGGGGGGCGGTCCCTCCGGACATAACCCTCCCACTGCAGTCAGCAGACCTCAGTTTTTTTCTGCCTAGCAGAAGGAGAAGACGTGGCTCTCTCAGGAGCCAGTCTCCTGACCTATTTTTATTCCTTTGGGAATTTTTTTCCTATTTTATTCTTTTGAGATCTTCTATCAACTGTCGGCTGGGCAACAGGTTGGGTACAAGATATCCTCGTAGTCTTCCCTGTCCGACCATCGAGCGTGCTGATCCTCGCCTTGTGTGCGTCAGACTCAGTTCACGACATGCCCTACGACTCCAGGGGTGGCCGGTGGGCTTCCAGCTCCGCGGTCCTCTCAAGATAGAACAGTCCGGCTGTATCTTTCGCGGTGGACCGGGCCGACAGCTACTCAGTACCGCACTGTGATAGTTCTGTCAGAAACACACCAGCGGGTCCCTCAGGGGACGGGTAAGTAGTCTCTCCTGGCTGCAGGTGAGTACATGCTGTGTGTTTCTTGTGTGGGGGATTTCCCTGTCTCCCCCTGTGTTTTTTTAATGTCACTCTCTGTTCACTAGTGCTGGCGCTGTACTGTGGGGGGTGCCTGGGGGCCATACTGTCCTGGGGGGGCTCATGCTGCTCTGCATTCGCTGGGGCTGTTTTGTTTTTGGATGTGAGGGGCCTGGGCGCCGTTCGGCGCCATGTTTTGTGTGTGTGCTGATTTTTACATTGGCGGCCATCTTGCCGGGGCCCGCCGGAGCACATTGCGGCGGCCATTTTCTTGTAGCCGCACGTTTTTCTGGCACTAGTTTGGCCTCTAGCGCCGCTGGGAACGGCGCAAATCTCCTCACACTCTCTCCTCTCAGCTCACTCACGCTGAGCAGCGCGGCGCAGTGAGACAGAGCGGCGGAACCGAGTGGTCCTGGTCAGGTTGGTGGGTTCCCTGGGCATTCCCCTACTTCAGTCAGCACAGCCTGTGGGTGGTCTGAGAGGGACATTATGGAGTCAGAGTCACCAGCTTCCCCTAACATGCCAGAGGCAGCAGCCAGTGCTCCAGCACCTGCGGTCCCTATGGACCAGTTGTCGGCAGTCCTGGAATCATTTCTGACCAGGATGGAAGCTGTGTGTGAGCACAAGGGAGCAAAAAAGCGCCCTCTCCCCACTTTATCTCCACAAGGGGAGTGCTCTGCTTCAGATATGGGCCTAGTTATTGCTGCTCAGGACCCTAGCTCTGAATATTTGGATGGTTTTGAACAGGACATTCCTTGTGAGGAAGACTCCAGTTCTGAGTCAGTAAATGACAGGGCGCTTGTTAGTGAACTCATTGATGCTGTGAGGGACACTCTCAAGCTAAATGCTGCGACCGCAGAACCTCAGGCGGATACAGTCTCCTTTGGTTCTTTTAAGACCAAGCCTTCTAAAAAGGTTTTTCCATATGTACCTTTTCTTTGACCAGCTCATTGACCAGGTCTGGGAAAAGCCGCAGAAGACTTTCATGGTCCCGCGGCGTTTGTCTATTAGATACCCCTTTGAAGACGCCCTGCTTAAAAAGTGGGCTTCTCCCCCGGTGGTCGACCCTCCAGTCGCCCGTTTAAACAAGGCCACCACTCTCCCGATGGAGGGGACTCCTGCGTTTAAGGACCCCACTGACAGGAGGTCAGAAGTGGTGAGTAGAGCCATGTTCGCCTTGTTGGGATCCGCCCTACGGCCCGTAGTAGCGGCGACCCTTGTGTCTCAGACACTCACGGAATGGGCAAAAATTTTGCACCAAACTGTGCAGGAGTATAACCTTCCTCCAGACACTATTGCTCTGGCCCACCAGATGGTGCAGGGTCTGATATATGTGTGCGACGCCACGTTGGACGCGGCCCCTTTAATATCCAGGGCCTCTGTCTCGGCGGTGGTATTGCGTCGTCTCATCTGGTTGAAATGCTGGTCTGCTGACCTAGCCTCTAAGAAGCTCCTGACGGATCTACCTTTTAAGGGTGGTAGACTTTTTGGTGCTGCTCTGGATGACATCATCAAGGATGTCACGGGAGGTAAAAGCACTCTCCTTCCTCAAACTATCAAGGGTAAGGAGGCCCGACGTAAACCGGGTCCTTTCCAGCAAAAAAGGTTTTTTTTCGTCCGTCAGAGTCCACGGGTAAGCCATCCCAGACTGACAACAGTGCGGCTGGCGGGCACAAGCGCCCCTGGGTGCGTAAGCCGAACAAGCCGGCTCCCAAGCCCGCCTCCGCGTGAAGTCTTGCCCCCGCCCGTCTCTGGGGTGGGGGGACGACTTCGCAGGTTCACGGATCGGTGGACCTCCCGGATCTCCGACCGGTGGATGTGCGAGGTGGTCACCTCAGGATACAGAATAGAGTTCCGCTCCTGGCCCCCAGACAGATTCTTTCCCTCAAATCTCCCTCTCCTTCCTGCCCGTCGGGCAGCCCTCTTGGGGGCTGTACAGGATTTGATCGGGTCCGGAGTAATTGTGCCGGTTCCGTCCCAGGAGAGGTTTCAGGGGTTCTACTCGAATCTGTTTGTTGTTCCAAAAAAGGACGGGGTTCGACCGATCCTGGACCTCAAGGCCCTGAATGCCTTCGTGAAGGTGCAAAAATTCCGCATGGAATCCATTCGCACGGTGGTCGCTACACTCCATCAAGGGGATTTTCTGGCATCCTTGGACATCAAGGACGCCTACTTGCATGTTCCGATCTGCGCAAGCCACCAGAAGTTTCTGCGCTTTGCGGTCGGCGAAGTCCACTATCAATTTGTGGCTCTTCCCTTCGGCCTAGCCTCGGCACCGAGGGTGTTCACCAAGGTGCTTGCTCCGGTCCTAGCTTTGCTGAGACAGCGAGGCATTGCTATCGTGGGCTATCTGGACGATTTCCTTCTAAGAGCAGACAGTGGCTCAGAATTGGAATAAAGTGTGATTATCGTCAGTCAGACCCTCAGGGAGTTTGGATGGCTCCTGAACGTTCAGAAGTCGGTTCTAGTCCCGACTCAGCGTCTGGAGTATCTAGGTCTGATTCTGGACTCCTTGGAGGCAAGAGTCTTCCTACCTCCAGACAAACTACTGACACTTCAGTCTGCAGTACGGGTGCTGACGTCCCGAAAATGGTCGTCAATCCGCTTTTGCATGAGAGTCCTGGGACTCATGGTGGCCTCCTTCGAGGCCGTTCCTTATGCCCAAGCACACACCAGGGCTTTACAGAAAGAGATCTTGTCCACTTGGGACAAATCCCCGTTGTCCTTGGATCTTCAGATCCAGGTGAGTCACCTGGTCAGGGCATCCCTGACGTGGTGGTTGAGGTCCCCGGCTCTTCGGTCCGGGAAGTCGTTCCCCCCCATCCAATGGACGGTGATCACGACGGACGCCAGCCTGACGGGCTGGGGGGGGAGTCTGGGGAGTCCTGTCGGCCCAGGGGCTTTGGACTCCGGACGAAGCCCTCTTACCGATCAATGTGCTGGAGATACGGGCAATCAGACTGTGCCTCTCCTCATGGTCGGAGAAACTACAGGGTCACTCCATCAGGATACAATCGGACAACGCCACAGCAGTGGCGTATGTCAACCATCAAGGGGGGACTCGGAGCTCAGCTGCGGCTTCCGAGGTCGCCCGCATCCTGAGGTGGGCCGAAAGAAGCGTGCCGGCTCTGTCGGCCGTCTACATTCCGGGCGTAGACAATTGGCAGGTGGACTATCTAAGTCGCCAGACGCTGGACCAAGGAGAGTGGTCCTTGCACCCGGAGGTCTTTCAACTCCTTTGCAGACGGTGGGGCACGCCGGATGTGGACCTGATGGCCTCTCGACTCAATCGCAAGGTGTCAAGGTTTGTGGCCAGATCCAGGGATCCCTGGGCGGATGCCTCGGATGCGTTGGTGGCCCCATGGGGTCAGTATCACCTGATATACGTTTATCCTCCGCTGCAGTTGCTCCCTCACCTGCTCCGCAGGGTAGCGACCGAGGGAATTCCGGTGATCCTCATTGCTCCGGATTGGCCTCGGCGTCACTGGTACGCCGATCTGGTACGTCTCGTCGCAGACGTTCCCTGGCGGTTACCAATACGGGGGGACCTTCTGTCTCAAGGTCCTATATTTCATCCTGCTTTACAGTCTCTGGTTTTAACGGCATGGTTATTGAAAGCCAGGTGCTGAGAGACCGAGGTCTCTCGGATTCGGTCATTTCGACCATGTTAAGGGCACGGAAGTCTTCCTCCAGAAAGATCTATCACCGTACTTGGAGAGCTTACATCGCCATGTGCGAAGAGCTGGACTGGCGCCCACGAACGTATTCCGTTCCCAGAATCCTGCATTTTCTGCAGCGTGGCGTGACCCAAAAGCTCGCTTTGAGTACCATTAAGGGTCAGATTTCGGCCTTGGCCATCTTCTTTCAGCGACCGCTGGCGGGTCATCCCTTGGTTAGCACCTTTGTGCAGGGGGTTCGCCATGTGCTCCCCCCTGTCAAGCCTCCTCTCCCCCCGTGGGATCTGAATTTGGTGCTCTCGGTCCTCCAGGAACCTCCCTTTGAAAATATTAGAGATATTCCCCTCTTGACTTTGTCTCAGAAGGTGGCCTTCTTGGTGGCCATTACTTCCATTAGACGAGTGTCTGAATTGGCGGCCTTGTCCTGCAAGTCGCCCTTTTTGGTCATCCATAAGGATAAGGCGGTGTTACGTCCGCGACCTTCCTTTCTGCCAAAGGTGGTCTCGGCCTTCCACTTAAACGAGGACATTGTCCTCCCGTCCTTGTGTCCTCACCCATCGCATCCCAGAGAGTTTGCGCTTCACACTTTGGATGTGGTACGAGCCTTGCGGGTGTACCTGTCTGCTACTGCTTCTATTCGGAAGTCTGACTCACTATTTGTGGCTGTCTCTGGTCCAAAACAGGGCCAAGCGGTTTCGTCTGCCACCATTTCTAGGTGGATCAGACAAACCGTCATTCAAGCTTATGCTCTCAAGGGGCGGGCGCCTCCCTTTCCGGTTACGGCACATTCCACCAGGGCAATTGGTGCTTCCTGGGCTTTCCGACATCAAGCGTCGGTTGCACAAGTGTGCAAGGCGGCGACCTGGTCGTCTGTTCATACCTTTTCTAAGTTTTATAAGGTTGATGTGGCTGCATCTTCGGATGCTTCCTTCGGCCGCAAGGTGTTGCAGGCCGCTGTTTGATGTTGCAACTCCTCCGGTGAGGAGCTCTGCCTTGTTTGGAGTGAAGTTTTTGGTTTTCCATTTATACTGCTCCCATCCCTCTTGACACTGCTTTGGGACATCCCACGTGTAAAGGTGTATAAGACACGCTGTGTCAGTCCATGGATGACAAGAGAAAATAGGATTTTTGTACTCACCGTAAAATCCATTTCTCTGGCATCCATGGACTGACACAGCACCCACCCTTCTTTTTAAGTTTGTACTGCTTTGTTACGAACTGAGGTCTGCTGACTGCAGTGGGAGGGTTATGTCCAGAGGGACCGCCCCCCTGGGCGGGGCTGTTCAGCTCTGGCTGTTTAGAATGTATGTATAACATCTCACATTCTGCCTAGGTCTTCTCCTGCAAGCAGGGACATAACCCACGTGTAAAGGTGTATAAGACACGCTGTGTCAGTCCATGGATGCCAGAGAAATGGATTTTACGGTGAGTACAAAAATCCTATTTTTCTTGGTTTCTGTTATAAAATTTAGTAAATAAGTATGTTATCTCCTTCACTGATGAGGCTGCACTGATGATGGGCACTGAAAGGCTGCACTGATGGGTACTTATGGGTGGCATTGATGGACACTGATAGATGGCACTGATGGGCATCACTGATGGGGAGGCACTGGCAGGCAATTATGGGCACTGATTGGCATCATTTAAGGGCACTGATGGGCATCCCTGGTGGTCATGGGTGGGTATGCCTGGTGGTCAATGGTGGTGGTCCTGGGTGGGCATCCTCTGGGGGGGGGGGCTGCACTGATAATCAGCGCAGACCCCCCTGTGAGGAGAACAGCCGATCAGCTCTCCTCTACTCGCATCTGTCAGACGCGATAGAAGAAAAGCCTATACACAGCTCTTCCTGTTTACACCGTGATTGGACACAGCTGATCACGTGGTAAGGAGTTGCGGTGTGACACACAACGCCATCGATCGCCGCGGGCGCGCTAGCTTGTTATCCTGCTGGACATCATATGACACCCAGTCAGGATAATTGAACCACTTCCCGACCGTCATTCTGCAATAGGCCAGGCGGGGAAGTGGTTAAAGCACCCCTGTACACCCCCCATATACAAAGCGCATGTATGTAAACGTCGATTGCATCACACATGTGAGGTATCGCTGTGAACGTCGGAGTGAGAGCGAATAAAGCGGTTGTAAAGGTTCGTTTTTTTCTTTCCACCTTAATGCATCAAGGTGAAAAAAAAACCTGGCGATGACGGCCTCCCCCCCCCCCCCGCGATGGTTTCCCCTAGCTAGAGTCGGCTCGTCATTGGATATTGATGGCAGCGCAGCCATTGGCTCGCGCTGCTGTCAATCACATCCAATGACGCGGCGCGCCGGGGGCGAGTGAAACAGTCAGCGGCTATATCACGGGAGCGCGCCCGCAAGCTAACCCCCTTGGGAGAGAGCTTCTCATGAAGGGGGCTAGCTCTTGCGGGGGGGGGGGCGAGACGGGCGCCGAGGGACCCCAGAAGACCAGGATTGGGGCCACTCTGTGCAAAACGAGCTGCACAGTAGAGGTAAGTATAACATGTTTGTTATTTTATTTTTATTTTTTAAAAGGGAACCTTTAGTGTCCCTTTTTAATTCTAGGGCCATAATTCACAGTCGGGTCTAAACTGATAACATGTTGCCTATGGAGAATTTTGGGTACTGTCGTTTTTGCGATTTCACAGGCATGCGCAATTTTAAAGCATGACATGTTTGGTATCTATTTACCCGACGCAACCCCAACCTTTTATATTTTACCAAAACTTGGGTATAATATTGTGTTTGTGCAAAATTCATTTTAGTGTATTTTTTATTTTATTTTTTCCCCCCTGAAAATATGTGTTTTGATAAATAACTGCTTAAATATCATGCAACATAAATTGCAATTATCATAATTTTATTCTCCAGGGTCTCTGTTTTCAGAAAATATTTACTTTTGGGGGGGGGGGGGGGGTCAACGTGAATTTATTAAAAAATTGCATAATTCTAAACGTGTGCAAAAAATAAACAAATTTCCTTGTTAGGGCAGAAGGTTATACTTCATTCTGTACTGCGGGTATCACAGCCGGTATAGCTGGGACCAATGGCGATGTCTTGTTTCTGTATCTCTTCATTTTTATCAAAGGAAGTCCCAGATCGAGTCCAGATTATTCTGTGATCACATTAAAGTGTATGCAAAGCCTGACAATAAACTTTCTCATTTTTTTTTTTCCTTTTGTCTTTTTATGTATACAATTGGAAGTCTTTTGTTATATATCTGTTTATAATACTCCTTCAACCCGCCAGAAATCCAGTGAGCTTGTAAGTTGTGTGCACTTTGCAGCATTATACCATACAGTATTATTAGGTCTGAGTTCTGTGACCCTCCGAACACCTAACCCCCCCGTATTTAAAGCGGAGCTCCGCCGGAAAAAAAAATATTAAAAGCCTACAGCTACAGCAGCTGCTGGCTTTTAATATTTGGACACTTACCTGTCCTGGAGTCCAGCGACGTCCGCAGCAGAGGACGAGCGACCGCTCGTCGCTCTGCTGCTCCCTCCGCCATCCTCGCTGAGGGAACCAGGAAGTGAAGCCCTGCGGCTTCATGCCCGGTTCCCTACGGCGCATGCGCGAGTCGCGCTGCGCCGTTCTGATTGGTGCTCCTGTGTTCTGGGAGCCGAGTGTCTCCCAGAACACTACGGGAAGTCTGCGGGAAGTGACGTCACTCCCACAGATTCCCGGAGAGAGGACTCCCGGATGTGGGTGAAAATACCTGTCTTAGACAGGTATCTTCACCCCCCTCCCCCCTGAAAGGTGTCAATTGTGACACCGGAGGGGGGGAGGGTTCCAAATAGCAAAAGTTGCTATTTAGGGTGGAGCTCCACTTTAACTACTTGGCCGCCCCCCGTCCGCCCGCAGAACGGCAGCTGTAAGCAAAGCGATGTACCCATATGTTGCTGCCTACTTCCAGGTTTAGGGCACACGCATGCTCACCCACCGCCTGGCTCCCCGCTGTGATTGTACACAGCGGAGGCTGACAGCAAGTCCTGCCCAATGATTCAAGGCCGGGACCTGCTAATTAGCTGTGTCCAATCACAGCCCAGAGCTCTTGTGTTGGTAAACAACACAGAGCTCTGTACAGAGGGAGCGATCTGTCAGTTTCTCATCCCTGCAAAGCACAAATAAGAGACAGATCTTTGGTTGAAAAGCTGCACACATTACATAGTTGGGCACACATTTAGCCCCTTGATCACCCTTAATGTTAACCCCTTCCCAGCCAGTGTCATTAGTACAGTGACAGTGTATAGTATTATCACTGATCACTGCATTAGTGCCACTGGTGATGTCTTTGTCAGTCAGTTCCCCCCAAGCGACAGTGTCAGATTTCCTGCCGTAGCATTGCAGTTCCATTATAAGTTGATGGTCACTACCATTACTATTATATAAAAAATAAATAAAAATTCCAGTACCGTATATACTCGAGTATAAGCCGAGTTTTTCAGCACATTTTTTTTGTGCTGAAAATGCCCCCCTCAGCTTATACTCGAGTCACCTTTTTGCGCCTGATCTCTTGGAATTTGGGGACCCGGTACCGGCCGTCCGTAAGTCCCCTGGACCCCAAACTTGGCACACATGTAGCCCCCACTCTTCCTCTACAAGTGTGCAAAGTTTGTTGTCCGGGGGACACCGATTTTTCAAAGCCGGGCACCCCTTCCATAGACTCCCATGTTAAACGGTAATTTCTCCGGTGATTTTGGGGACCAAGTACCGGCCGGTCGTAGGTCCCCAGGACCCGAAACTTGGCACACATGTATCCCCATTTCTCCTCTACAGGTGTGCAAAGCTTGTTGTCTGGGGGACCTATGGCCAGGGAGCACCGATTTTTCAAAGCCGGCACCCCTTCCATAGACTCCCATGTTAAACGTCAGTCTAGTCGTGGGCACAGTGAGGCATGGGCACAGTGAGGCAAAGTGAGGCGCAGTAAGGCATGCAGATGGACACCCTAGGCTTATACTCGAGTCAATACGTTTTCCCAGTTTTTTGTGGTAAAATTAGGTGTCTCGGCTTATATTCGGGTCGGCTTATACTCGAGTATATACGGTATATGCCCCATAGTTTGTTGATGTTATAACTTTCACACAAATAAAAAAAATATTTAAAAAGTTGTTAAAGAATGGGAGCTGCTCTTGTTCAGAAATGCAAACGGAAAGGGTCAGGGACTTTTTTCCCCGCAGCAGATTGCACTTTGTGTGTAATCTAATTAATAAGTGTTGCTTTTTTTTTTTTTTTTTGTGTGTGTGTTTTGCAAGTTTTTTTTTTTTTTTTTCGCTTATAGGAAAGTATGACAGTTCTGTTTATATAGTGCAACTTTACACTCTCTGGCACTCAAGTAGCATTAAAAGTCGCATCAAAGTAGTGCAGGAACCTTTGTGTCCAAAGATGCAAATCTTAGGGTTAAGGTTAAATGTTGGGATTATGCCTCGTACACACGACCGGTTTTCCTGTCGGCAAAACTGCCATGAGAGCTTTTGGCTGGGAATCCCGGCCGTGTGTATGCTTCATCGCAGTTTTCCCGACAGGATTCCAAGTGGTCTTTTTCCCGGCAGTTTTCCTATGTGAAAAACTGCAATGGAGCATACACACGGCCGGGATTCCCGACCAAAGCTCCATCGCAGTTTTCCTGCCGGGAAAACCTCTCGTGTGTAGGGGAAAAAACTTACGGAGCAGGTTCTCGGTTTTCCCTTCGGGATTCCCGCCGGACTTTTTACCGCCGGGAATCCCATACGTGTGTACTAGGCATTAGAGAAAAAGAAACCCTGGACTGCCGCACTCTGTATAGACAGTTATTTATTCCAAAATTTCAGGTAAAAAATCCAAATTCAAAATAAATCCATAAATCCAAAACAACAAATGCAGATAGTGTGCATGCAGGGAAGGGTGGCTCGGCACTAGGCATTAGGGTTAAAAGTTAGGGTTAGAGTTATAGTTGGGGTCAAATATTAGGGTTAAAGGTTGGGGGGTAGAGTTAAGGATAAAGATTAGGGTTAGTTAAAAGATAGGGTTAGAGGTACGGTTAAATGTTAGACTTGGAGTTAAAAATTAGGGTTAAATGTTAGGGTTAGAGTTAGAGATGCACCGAATGTTTTTTTTTGGTTCTTGATTGATCCCAAAAACCGATACCCAAACAGCACAGATACCGAAAGTGACTGTTTAAAAAAAATTTTTTTATACATAGAGATGGTCAGAGACTGGGGACATGTTACAGGAGATGGTCAGAGAATGGGAACATGTTACAGGAGATGGCCAGAGACTGGGACCATGGTACAGGAGATGGCCAGAGACTGGGGCCATGGTACAGGAGATGGCCAGAGACTGGGGCCATGGTACAGGAGATGGCCAGAGACTGGGGCCATGGTACAGGAGATGGCCAGAGACTGGGGCCATGGTACAGGAGATCAATGCAGCCTCACCAGTGCCCGTCAGATGCAGCCAGCCTGCGTCCCCAGTTCAGCCAGCCTGCGTCCCCAGTTCAGCCAGCCTGCGTCCCCAGTTCAGCCAGCCTGCGTCCCCAGTTCAGCCTACCTGTGCAGGGGAAGAGAGAGGAGAGCCGCTGCCGCCTGGTGATTAGAGCGCCGGGAACATAACAGCTTTCATTTCAATAGCTGTGTTTTCCCCGCGGCGCGCCATCACATACAGCCCCTCCCCCTTGTCAGGGGAACTTTGATAGACAGATCTCCCATCCCAGGATTGGATGGGTGACCTGTCTATCAAAGTGCCCGGACAAAGAGGGAGGGACTGTATGTGATGGCGCGCCGCGGGGAACACACCGCTATTGAAATGAAAGCTGTTATGTTCCCGGCGCTCTAATCACCAGGTGGCAACGGCTCTCCTCTCCCACAACGACACCCCCATAATGGGCGGCACCAGGGACGGAGTCCCGCCAAGGGCCCGCCCCATTTTCAGCTCCAGTATCGGCCTATTTTCTCTTTCGGATTTTTGCCAAAAGAGACATTTTTGGCCGATATGTTTCGGTGGCCGAAATTTCGGTGCATCCCTAGTTAGAGTTAAAGGTTAGGGTAAGTTAAAAGTTAGGGTTAGGCTTGGGGTTAAAAATTAGGGTTAACGGTTAAATGTTAGGGGTCGAAGTAGGGTTAAATGTTATGGTTAGAGTTAAAGGTTAAGATTACATTTTAGGCTTATGCCGCGTACACACGATCATTTTTCCCGTCGGAAAAAATTACATTTTTTCTTTTGGACGAGAAAAACGACCATGTGTGGGCTTTTTGTCATTTTTCCAGACGGGAAAAATGGCATTAATCACGACGAGAAAAATTAGAACATGCTCTAATTTTTCTCGTCGTGATTCCCGTCATTTTTTTCCGCGGCAGTTTTCCCATAGGGAAACACTGCCGGGGAGCCTACACACAGTTGTTTTTTTCGACCAAGAAAAAAAATGTCATTTAAAACGGCCGTGTGTAGGGGAACAAGCTGTTCCTCGTTTTTCACGTCGATTTTCTCGACGGTGTTTTCACCGTCGAAAAAAATCGATCGTGTGTACGCGGCATTAGAGGTTAGGGTAAATGTTGAGGTTAGGGTAAAATGATATGCTTAGGGTTAAAGGTTGGGGTTAGTGTTAAAGGTTGGGGTTAGAGGTTGGGGTTAGGGTAAATGTTCAGGTTAGGGTAAAATGATATGCTTAGGGTTAAAGGTTAGGCTTAGAGGTTGGGGTTAGGGTAAATGTTGGTTAGGGTAAATGTTGAGGTTAGGGTAAAATGATATGCTTAGGGTTAAAGGTTGGGGTTAAAGGTTAGAGTTGGGGTAGGGTTAAAAGTTAGGATTAAATGTTAGGCTTAGAGGTTAGGGTTAAAGGTTGGGGTTAGAGTAAATGTTGGGGTTAAGGTAAAATGATATGCTTAGGGTTAAAGGTTGGGGTTAAAGGTTGGGGTTGGGGTTAAAGGTTGGGGTAAAATGTTGGGGTTAGGGTAAATGTTGAGGTTAAGGTAAAATGATATGCTTAGGGTTAAATGTTGGGGTTAGGGTTAAAGGTTAGAGTTGGGGTAAATGTTGGAGTTA
Organism: Rana muscosa; assembly: GCA_029206835.1. Taxonomy (NCBI): domain Eukaryota; kingdom Metazoa; phylum Chordata; class Amphibia; order Anura; family Ranidae; genus Rana; species Rana muscosa. The sequence continues at coordinate 208,834,791 of CM055119.1, forward strand.
GGGTTAAAGTTCGGAATAGTGGTAATTTTTAGGGTTAGAACGCTAACTCTAACAATTACCATTAACCCTAACCCAAACATTTAACCCTAACATTTACTTCAAACCCTAAGATGTGACTTTAGACACATAAAGGTTCTTGCACTACTTTGTTGCTACTTGAGTTCCAGAAAGTGTAAAGTCGCACTACATGAACAGAACTGTCATACTTTCCTATTAGCTCAAAAGAAAGGTGCAAAACGCACCAGAAAAAGGCATCAACCAGAACCTCCATGGATGTGAACCTAGCCTAAATGTTCACACATATGCGGGTGGGACAAAGCGTTTCTAATCGCACACGTCCCCTGACCCTCAGGCACAGCGCACGGCTCTTTAGCAGACATGTGGGGGTGCTGATAATTTTTAATGCAACCCCCCACACATCGGGAAATGCGCCGTGTTTTGAAATAAAGGTCAGACGTTGTTCTTCCCCCCCTCATTGCCCTCAGGTACAGCATCACATTGAAATGAATGGGCTCACCGTGCCCACACAAGGACGCCACGCAGGACCTGCACAGGTGTGAAGCTAACCTTAGACCTGGCAGCTGACCGCTCCCACCCCAGCGCTGCCTCATGGAAGAGGTCAAGTGCTCCCCCATCCCGGGAAGCTCCGCTCCATCACAGCATGGTTGCAGCTATTCAAACACAATCTGTGCTTGAATAGCTGCATTGGAGGGAAGAGGAGACATTGAAGGTCTAATGGACTCCTAATGCCTACATAAAGTTGACCTGTCATATGGCCCTTACTATGACATGGAGGCCTTGTTGGCCACCTTTTGATAGCAATAATAATTAAAAGTAGGGATGCACCGATACCATTTTTTTAAATTTTTTTTTACAGAAAGTACAAGTAGCGATACTTTACTTTATTTTTTATTTTTTTAGGACTCGCCGATACCTGCAGCAACTTTTTTTGTGTACACTTCAGCTGTTAGCAATGGTACAAAGCATTGAAAAGTTATTTACAAATAAAATAATAAAAAAAAAATTATATTGCGCATTTTTTATGTGAAACGTGTTAATATTTGTTAAAGGTGTAAGAATATTAATGAACAAAGTAACCAGAAAAAAAAAATATTTAATTATTAATAGTTTATAAAATAGAAGTGAACGAAAAAAAAATCAGCATGAAAATAATTAAATGGTGAATGAGAATAAGGAGTTAAAAAGGTTGATGAGGGGTTAAACAGGGTAACAATTTTAATAAAAAATTTACATGACAAGTTTTTTTTTTAACCACTTCAATACCGGCACTTTCACCCTCTTCCTGCCCAGGCCAATTTTCAGGTTTCAGCGCTCTCGCATTTTGAGCGACATTTGTGCAGTCATGCAACACTGTACTACTATATTTTTATCATTTTATTTTTCTCACAAATAGAGCTTTCTTTTGGTAGTATTTGATCACCTCTGGGGTTTTTATATTTTTGCACTACTAAATTTTGGGGGAAAAAAAACAAGTTTTTCTTCGTTTCTGTAATAAAAACTTTGTAAATAAGTAAGTTTTCTCCTTCACTGACGGGCACTGATGAGGTGGCACTGATGATGAGGCACTTATATGGAGCACTGATAGGTGGCTCTGATAAGCCGCATTGATGGGCACTCATAGGCGGCACTGATAGGCAGCACTGATTAGGAGGCACTAACAGGCAATCACTGATGGGCACAGATTGTCATTTTTACTGGGCACTGATGGGCATCCCCGTTGGGCTCTACTGGGCATCCCTGGTGGGCACCCTTGATGGGTCTGCACTGATAATCAATGCACTGCCGACCTGTCAGGAGAGCAGCCTATCGGCTCTTCTCTACTCATGCCTTGTCAGCATGAGTAGAGGAAAAGCACTTCCTGGTTACCACGTAATCAGTTACGATTGGACACAGCTGATCACATGATAAAGAGCCTATGTCATAGGCTCTTTACAGGGATCGGAGATGCGGTGTGTCAGTCTGACACACCACACCACCAATTGCCGCGCTGCGCGCTAGCTGCTTATCCTGCTGGATGTCGTATAACGCCCAGTCAGGATAATACAACCACTTTCCGACCATCATTCTGCTATATGGCGGGGCAGGAAGTGGTTAAACTGACTTCATCTGCAGATCAAAGTTCATCCTTTTGATCTGTAGATGAATAAACCAAAAGAAACCATGTTTCTTTTTATCTTTCTGTTTCAGTAGCTGAGCAATGTTGTTGATAAACATTGCCCAGCTGCTTTTTTATTTTATTTGACAGCTCAAAATGCCGGGACTTCGTTTACACTGACAGCTGAATGAGTCATCGGTTGTTAAGGACGCGGTGGCCCCGCTCATTAACCGTTAACTGGCAGCTTTTTTTTTTTTTTTACATTTTAACTGTCAGTGGGGGAATCCCGCAGACAGATGAAAGAACTGAGCCTAAGGCCTCATGTACACTGCTGCTGCTAAATGGACGTTTAGGAGCAGTTGGGCATTTTTTTCAGCTGCCCCTGATCTCTCCTCTGTTATGTTATCAGTACATGTACACAGGATCCCCGATCTCTCCTCTGTGTTATGTTATCAGTACATGTACACAGGATCCCCGATCTCTCCTCTGTTATCTTATCAGTACATGTACACAGGATCCCCGATCTCTCCTCTGTGTTATCTTATCAGTACATGTACACAGGATCCCCGATCTCTCCTCTGTTATCTTATCAGTCCATGTACACAGGATCCCCGATCTCTCCTCTGTTATCTTATCAGTACATGTACACAGGATCCCCGATCTCTCCTCTATGTTATCTTATCAGTCCATGTACACAGGATCCCCGATCTCTCCTCTGTTATCTTATCAGTACATGTACACAGGATCCCCGATCTCTCCTCTGTTATCTTATCAGTACATGTACACAGGATCCCCGATCTCTCCTCTGTTATCTTATCAGTACATGTACACAGGATCCCCGATCTCTCCTCTATGTTATCTTATCAGTACATGTACACAGGATCCCCGATCTCTCCTCTGTGTTATCTTATCAGTACATGTACACAGGATCCCCGATCTCTCCTCTGTTATCTTATCAGTACATGGACACAGGATCCCCGATCTCTCCTCTGTGTTATCTTATCAGTACATGTACACAGGATCCCCGATCTCTCCTCTGTTATCTTATCAGTACATGTACACAGGATCCCCGATCTCTCCTCTGTTATCTTATCAGTACATGTACACAGGATCCCCGATCTCTCCTCTATGTTACCTTATCAGTACATGTACACAGGATCCCCGATCTCTCCTCTATGTTATCTTATCAGTACATGTACACAGGATCCCCGATCTCTCCTCTGTGTTATCTTATCAGTACATGTACACAGGATCCCCGATCTCTCCTCTGTTATCTTATCAGTACATGTACACAGGATCCCCGATCTCTCCTCTGTGTTATCTTATCAGTACATGTACACAGGATCCCCGATCTCTCCTCTATGTTATCTTATCAGTACATGTACACAGGATCCCCGATCTCTCCTCTATGTTATCTTATCAGTACATGTACACAGGATCCCCGATCTCTCCTATGTTATCTTATCAGTACATGTACACAGGATCCCCGATCTCTCCTCTATGTTATCTTATCAGTACATGTACACAGGATCCCCAATCTCTCCTCTGTGTTATCTTATCAGTACATGTACACAGGATCCCCAATCTCTCCTCTGTTATCTTATCAGTACATGTACACAGGATCCCCGATCTCTCCTCTATGTTATCTTATCAGTACATGTACACAGGATCCCCGATCTCTCCTCTGTGTTATCTTATCAGTACATGTACACAGGATCCCCGATCTCTCCTCTGTGTTATCTTATCAGTACATGTACACAGGATCCCCGATCTCTCCTCTGTTATCTTATCAGTCCATGTACACAGGATCCCCGATCTCTCCTCTGTTATCTTATCAGTACATGTACACAGGATCCCCGATCTCTCCTCTATGTTATCTTATCAGTCCATGTACACAGGATCCCCGATCTCTCCTCTGTTATCTTATCAGTACATGTACACAGGATCCCCGATCTCTCCTCTGTTATCTTATCAGTACATGTACACAGGATCCCCGATCTCTCCTCTGTTATCTTATCAGTACATGTACACAGGATCCCCGATCTCTCCTCTGTTATCTTATCAGTACATGTACACAGGATCCCCGATCTCTCCTCTATGTTATCTTATCAGTACATGTACACAGGATCCCCGATCTCTCCTCTGTTATCTTATCAGTACATGTACACAGGACCCCCGATCTCTCCTCTGTGTTATCTTATCAGTACATGTACACAGGATCCCCGATCTCTCCTCTGTTATCTTATCAGTACATGTACACAGGATCCCCGATCTCTCCTCTGTTATCTTATCAGTACATGTACACAGGACCCCCGATCTCTCCTCTGTGTTATCTTATCAGTACATGTACACAGGATCCCCGATCTCTCCTCTATGTTATCTTATCAGTACATGTACACAGGATCCCCGATCTCTCCTCTGTGTTATCTTATCAGTACATGTACACAGGATCCCCGATCTCTCCTCTGTTATCTTATCAGTACATGGACACAGGATCCCCGATCTCTCCTCTGTGTTATCTTATCAGTACATGTACACAGGATCCCCGATCTCTCCTCTGTTATCTTATCAGTACATGTACACAGGATCCCCGAATCTCTCCTCTGTTATCTTATCAGTACATGTACACAGGATCCCCGATCTCTCCTCTATGTTACCTTATCAGTACATGTACACAGGATCCCCGATCTCTCCTCTATGTTATCTTATCAGTACATGTACACAGGATCCCCGATCTCTCCTCTGTGTTATCTTATCAGTACATGTACACAGGATCCCCGATCTCTCCTCTGTTATCTTATCAGTACATGTACACAGGATCCCCGATCTCTCCTCTGTTATCTTATCAGTACATGTACACAGGATCCCCGATCTCTCCTCTGTTATCTTATCAGTACATGTACACAGGATCCCCGATCTCTCCTCTATGTTATCTTATCAGTACATGTACACAGGATCCCCGATCTCTCCTCTGTGTTATCTTATCAGTACATGTACACAGGATCCCCGATCTCTCCTCTGTGTTATCTTATCAGTACATGTACACAGGATCCCCGATCTCTCCTCTGTTATCTTATCAGTACATGTACACAGGATCCCCGATCTCTCCTCTGTTATCTTATCAGTACATGTACACAGGATCCCCAATCTCTCCTCTATGTTATCTTATCAGTACATGTACACAGGATCCCCAATCTCTCCTCTATGTTATCTTATCAGTACATGTACACAGGATCCCCGATCTCTCCTCTGTGTTATCTTATCAGTACATGTACACAGGATCCCCGATCTCTCCTCTGTGTTATCTTATCAGTACATGTACACAGGATCCCCGATCTCTCCTCTGTTATCTTATCAGTACATGTACACAGGATCCCCAATCTCTCCTCTGTTATCTTATCAGTACATGTACACAGGATCCCCGATCTCTCCTCTATGTTATCTTATCAGTACATGTACACAGGATCCCCGATCTCTCCTATGTTATCTTATCAGTACATGTACACAGGATCCCCGATCTCTCCTCTATGTTATCTTATCAGTACATGTACACAGGATCCCCAATCTCTCCTCTGTGTTATCTTATCAGTACATGTACACAGGATCCCCAATCTCTCCTCTATGTTATCTTATCAGTACATGTACACAGGATCCCCCATCTCTCCTCTGTTATCTTATCAGTACATGTACACAGGATCCCCGATCTCTCCTCTATGTTATCTTATCAGTACATGTACACAGGATCCCCGATCTCTCCTCTGTTATCTTATCAGTACATGTACACAGGATCCCCGATCTCTCCTCTGTTATCTTATCAGTACATGTACACAGGATCCCCGATCTCTCCTCTGTGTTATCTTATCAGTACATGTACACAGGATCCCCAATCTCTCCTCTGTTATCTTATCAGTACATGTACACAGGATCCCCCATCTCTCCTGTTATCTTATCAGTACATGTACACAGGATCCCCCATCTCTCCTGTTATCTTATCAGTACATGTACACAGGATCCCCGATCTCTCCTCTATGTTATCTTATCAGTACATGTACACAGGATCCCCGATCTCTCCTCTGTTATCTTATCAGTACATGTACACAGGATCCCCGATCTCTCCTCTGTTATCTTATCAGTACATGTACACAGGATCCCCGATCTCTCCTCTGTTATCTTATCAGTACATGTACACAGGATCCCCGATCTCTCCTCTGTTATCTTATCAGTACATGTACACAGGATCCCTGATCTCTCCTCTATGTTATCTTATCAGTACATGTACACAGGATCCCCGATCTCTCCTCTATGTTATCTTATCAGTACATGTACACAGGATCCCCGATCTCTCCTCTGTTATCTTATCAGTACATGTACACAGGATCCCCGATCTCTCCTCTGTTATCTTATCAGTACATGTACACAGGATCCCCGATCTCTCCTCTGTGTTATCTTATCAGTACATGTACACAGGATCCCCGATCTCTCCTCTATGTTATCTTATCAGTACATGTACACAGGATCCCCGATCTCTCCTCTGTTATCTTATCGGTACATGTACACAGGATCCCCGATCTCTCCTCTGTTATCTTATCAGTACATGTACACAGGATCTCCGATCTCTCCTCTGTTATCTTATCAGTACATGTACACAGGATCCCCGATCTCTCCTCTATGTTATCTTATCAGTACATGTACACAGGATCCCCGATCTCTCCTCTGTGTTATCTTATCAGTACATGTACACAGGATCCCCGATCTCTCCTCTGTGTTATCTTATCAGTACATGTACACAGGATCCCCGATCTCTCCTCTGTTATCTTATCAGTACATGTACACAGGATCCCCGATCTCTCCTCTGTTATCTTATCAGTACATGTACACAGGATCCCCGATCTCTCCTCTGTTATCTTATCAGTACATGTACACAGGATCCCCGATCTCTCCTCTGTTATCTTATCAGTACATGTACACAGGATCCCCGATCTCTCCTCTGTTATCTTATCAGTACATGTACACAGGATCTCCGATCTCTCCTCTGTTATCTTATCAGTACATGTACACAGGATCCCCGATCTCTCCTCTATTATCTTATCAGTACATGTACACAGGATCCCCGATCTCTCCTCTGTTATCTTATCAGTACATGTACACAGGATCCCCGATCTCTCCTCTGTTATCTTATCAGTACATGTACACAGGATCTCCGATCTCTCCTCTGTTATCTTATCAGTACATGTACACAGGATCCCCGATCTCTCCTCTGTTATCTTATCAGTACATGTACACAGGATCCCCGATCTCTCCTCTATGTTATCTTATGAGTACATGTACACAGGATCCCCGATCTCTCCTCTGTTATCTTATCAGTACATGTACACAGGATCCCCGATCTCTCCTCTGTTATCTTATCAGTACATGTACACAGGATCTCCGATCTCTCCTCTGTTATCTTATCAGTACATGTACACAGGATCCCCGATCTCTCCTCTGTTATCTTATCAGTACATGTACACAGGATCCCCGATCTCTCCTCTATGTTATCTTATGAGTACATGTACACAGGATCCCCGATCTCTCCTCTGTTATCTTATCAGTACATGTACACAGGATCCCCGATCTCTCCTCTATGTTATCTTATCAGTACATGTACACAGGATCCCCGATCTCTCCTCTGTTATCTTATCAGTACATGTACACAGGATCCCCGATCTCTCCTCTGTTATATTATCAGTACATGTACACAGGATCCCCGATCTCTCCTCTGTTATCTTATCAGTACATGTACACAGGATCCCCGATCTCTCCTCTGTTATCTTATCAGTACATGTACACAGGATCCCCGATCTCTCCTCTGTTATCTTATCAGTACATGTACACAGGATCCCCGATCTCTCCTCTGTTATCTTATCAGTACATGTACACAGGATCCCCGATCTCTCCTCTGTTATCTTATCAGTACATGTACACAGGATCCCCGATCTCTCCTCTGTTATCTTATCAGTACATGTACACAGGATCTCCGATCTCTCCTCTGTTATCTTATCAGTACATGTACACAGGATCCCCGATCTCTCCTCTGTTATCTTATCAGTACATGTACACAGGATCCCCGATCTCTCCTCTATGTTATCTTATGAGTACATGTACACAGGATCCCCGATCTCTCCTCTGTTATCTTATCAGTACATGTACACAGGATCCCCGATCTCTCCTCTGTTATCTTATCAGTACATGTACACAGGATCTCCGATCTCTCCTCTGTTATCTTATCAGTACATGTACACAGGATCCCCGATCTCTCCTCTGTTATCTTATCAGTACATGTACACAGGATCCCCGATCTCTCCTCTATGTTATCTTATGAGTACATGTACACAGGATCCCCGATCTCTCCTCTGTTATCTTATCAGTACATGTACACAGGATCCCCGATCTCTCCTCTATGTTATCTTATCAGTACATGTACACAGGATCCCCGATCTCTCCTCTGTTATCTTATCAGTACATGTACACAGGATCCCCGATCTCTCCTCTGTTATATTATCAGTACATGTACACAGGATCCCCGATCTCTCCTCTGTTATCTTATCAGTACATGTACACAGGATCCCCGATCTCTCCTCTGTTATCTTATCAGTACATGTACACAGGATCCCCGATCTCTCCTCTGTTATCTTATCAGTACATGTACACAGGATCCCCGATCTCTCCTCTGTTATCTTATCAGTACATGTACACAGGATCCCCGATCTCTCCTCTGTTATCTTATCAGTACATGTACACAGGATCCCAGATCTCTCCTCTGTGTTATCTTATCAGTACATGTACACAGGATCCCCGATCTCTCCTCTATGTTATCTTATCAGTACATGTACACAGGACCCCCGATCTCTCCTCTGTGTTATCTTATCAGTACATGTACACAGGATCCCCGATCTCTCCTCTGTTATCTTATCAGTACATGTACACAGGATCCCCGATCTCTCCTCTGTTATCTTATCAGTACATGTACACAGGATCCCCGATCTCTCCTCTGTTATCTTATCAGTACATGTACACAGGATCCCCGATCTCTCCTCTGTTATCTTATCAGTACATGTACACAGGATCCCCGATCTCTCCTCTGTTATCTTAACAGTACATGTACACAGGATCCCCGATCTCTCCTCTGTTATCTTAACAGTACATGTACACAGGATCCCCGATCTCTCCTCTGTTATCTTATCAGTACATGTACACAGGATCCCCGATCTCTCCTCTGTTATCTTAACAGTACATGTACACAGGATCCCCGGTCTCTCCTCTGTTATCTTATCAGTACATGTACACAGGATCCCCGATCTCTCCTCTGTTATCTTATCAGTACATGTACACAGGATCCCCGATCTCTCCTCTGTTATCTTATCAGTACATGTACACAGGATCCCCGATCTCTCTTCTGTTATCTTATCAGTACATGTACACAGGATCCCCGATCTCTCCTCTGTGTTATCTTATCAGTACATGTACACAAGATCCCTGATCTCTCCTCTATGTTATCTTATCAGTACATGTACACAGGATCCCCGATCTCTCCTCTGTTATCTTATCAGTACATGTACACAGGATCCCCGATCTCTCCTCTGTTATCTTATCAGTACATGTACACAGAATCCCCGATCTCTCCTCTATGTTATCTTATCAGTACATGTACACAGGGTCCCCGATCTCTCCTCTGTTATCTTATCAGTACATTTTGGCACTAAACTTCGTTTTCTAACCTTACTGCACAGAATGCAAAAACCTTCTGTCTTTAGAACCAATTTAATCGCTTCAGAACCGCCCCATAGCATATTTATTGCTACAGGGTGGCTGTCCTGTGCAGAATCACACACATATATATATATATATATATATATATATATATATATATATTGTGACAGCAGGAAGGTAAAGTCACCTGGTTGCATCCAGGGGGGTAGATATATTTCGCCCAGATTCAGGCTTTACGCTGACTTATACAACTAGGTGGAGAGTTGTATAAGCCCAGCTGAGGCTAGTGGGCTCATGGATGACTCATACCTCTAGGGAGAGTGTGGGGCGTCGTGCAGGCAGGGAGTTGATGAGACCAGCTGAAGCTTGTCAGCTCATTTAGGCCTCTATAAGAACTCCCAGATTCATTAGGTGTTTGCTCATGCCTGGATCCAGACCTGTGTGGACTGTCTAGGGAGAGTGAACCCCTGTGCGGTGAGACAAAGCCTGTGTGGCTATTTGCTTGGACATTTAAAACCAGGGACTTAGGGACTAGGACAGCACTAGGCTGATCCTAGTTGTTAGTTAGGAAACCTGTATGTTTAGTCAGAGGTCAAGTTGACCAGGATTTATTTTATTTATGTTTCTTTTGCTTTGCTGTGTTTTGTCACTGTAAATAGAAAATAAACCGCACCTTTTTGATTTTGAAAACCACAACCTCCGTTTGCTGGGCCTGTTTTTGTGTGGGGAGCCCATCCCGGGGGTCACACACACCCGCTGCCGAGCTAACCCCCTCACAGTTGGTGGAGAACCAGTGGCAGTTTTTTTTTAAGCCAGCATGGAGGAGATACTGAAGCAGCTGGCTCTAGCAAATGCCAATCAACAGCAGACAAATGCAGGTTTGCAAAAGAGCCTTGCAGCTCAACAACAGAACTTCGCAGCCCAGCAGCAAGCTCATCAACAGAGCCTTGCAGCCCAGCAGCAGACAAACGCAACTTTGCAACAGAGTCTGGAGGCTCAGCAACAAGCCCAGCAGCAATCTGAGGCCCGCTTCATAGACCTGTTGCAGAAGCAAGAGCAGAGACTACAACAACAGATGGAAGCAGTAATGCAGCAACGTCCGCAGACCAGTGAGGAAAGCCGTCCCACTAATACCGCGTCCTTTGGGGTGAGTCGTTTATTGACAAAAATGACTGGAGAGGATGATCCAGAGGTATTTTTGACCACATTTGAAAGGACCGCTGAAAGAGAAAAGTGGCCTGAGGAGCAGTGGGCTGGACTGGTGGCTCCTCTGTTAACTGGTGAATCGCAGAAAGCTTACTATGACCTAGAGCCTAACCAAGCAAAAGACTATGTGATGCTAAAAGCTGAAATTTTGGCAAGGCTGGGTGTCACCCAGGCTGTCCGGGCTCAGCGTGTGCATAACTGGACTTTCCAGCTTGGAAAACCCCCCAGGTCTCAAATGTATGATCTCATTCACCTGAGCAGAAAGTGGCTACAGCCAGAGACTTTGTCCGCACCAAAGATTGTGGAACGTGTTGTAATGGATCGGTTTTTGAGAGCTCTTCCTACTGCCATCCAAAAGTGGGTAAGCCATGGAGACCCAGAGACGGCCGATGGTCTTGTGGATCGTGTGGAGAAATACTTGGCTACAGAGAACCTGACGGCCTCTTCCAGAGACACTCGGACTTTCCACCCTAAGACCAGACCATCCCCAGGGGCGGATAAGAGGATTCCAAGGGGTGAGGGTGGAGAGAGTGAGAGGGTGGGAGCTCTACCCCAAGTTTGGCGAGAACAGCCTGGGAAATCAGCGGCTCAAGAGGCGGCAAGAAGGATCGTTTGCTACCGCTGCCGGCAAGCGGGACATATTGCAGCCAATTGCCCGGTTGTGGAGGAACCCATGCAGTGTGACTTTCTGACGGGCAGACGTCAGTCGCTGTGTGTGACAGTCGCATGCACTGCCATTCGAGGAACTGAGAAACATTTATGCAAAATGTGTGTTAATGGTAGAAATGTTGTGGTATTGCTGGATTCAGGTAGCCTTGTGACCCTGATAAAGGCTGAGTTAGTTAAAACAGAGGTCTTTGGGAATAGCAAGGTAGCTGTTATTTGTGTGCATGGGGACACCCGAGAGTATCCAGTGACTACAGTGTGTTTCGAGACCCCCAAAGGTACCCTCTCTCATCCAGTGGGCTTAGTATCTCAGTTACCGCATGACGCCATTGTGGGAAGGGATTTTCCGAAGTTCTGGGAACTGTGGGATGATCCTGAGCCCCCCACTGGTGCCCCTATGTACCAGGAATGTGATAGCCAGAACTCCCCTGAGAGTGGTGAGGACTCTCCGGAATTTCCCTTATCAGTATTGGCAGGGGAGACTCAAGAAACTGGAGAGGAGCCCACCTCCTCAGACGAAAACCTACCGTCTGTGGAGTTTTCTGATCTTGAGGTTCACAGGGAAAACTTTGCCACAGAACAGTTGAAAGACCCCGCCCTAATAAAGGCACGGGAAAACGTAGTGAAAATAGATGGCGAGTTAGTGAACCCAGATAATACCTGCACTTACCCATACTTCAGCGTAGAGAAGGACCTACTGTATCGGGTGGCAAAAAGGGCAGAAGAAACCGTTGAGCAGCTTGTGGTGCCCAAACCTTACAGGAAGTTGGTGTTGGAGTTGGCCCATGGGCACATTCTTGGAGGTCATCTGGGGACAGAGAAAACCCGAGAGAGGGTATTACAGAGATTCTATTGGCCGGGGGTGATGAAGGACATAGAAAATTATTGTTCCTCCTGCCCTGTGTGTCAGAGGTCGGCCCCGATGCCACATTTCCGTAGCCCGCTGGTCCCTCTACCCATCATTGAGGTCCCGTTTGAGAGGATCGCCATGGATTTGGTAGGGCCTATAATCAAGTCCGCTAGGGGGCACCAGTACATATTAGTTATAATGGACTATGCCACCCGTTATCCAGAAGCGATCCCTCTCCGAAATACCTCGGCCAAAACCATAGCCAGAGAGCTATCTCTTGTGTTTAGCCGGGTGGGTATTTGTAAAGAACTGCTTACGGACCAAGGTACACCCTTTATGTCCCGGGTTATGAAGGAGCTGTGTAAATTGTTCAAAGTGACGCAATTACGTACATCTGTGTATCACCCCCAAACCGATGGGCTGGTTGAAAGATTCAACAAAACCCTAAAACAAATGTTGAAGAAAGTGGTGGATAGAGATGGAAAGGATTGGGACTGTCTACTTCCTTATCTGATGTTTGCTATTAGGGAGGTGCCCCAATCCTCTACGGGATTCTCCCCCTTTGAGTTACTGTATGGGAGACACCCAAGAGGGCTGTTGGATATTGCCAAGGAAACTTGGGAAAGTGAGAGTTCTCCCCACAGGAGTGTGATTGAGCATGTCGCCCTGATGCAAGACCGAATTGCACAGGTAATGCCCATCGTGAAGGAACATTTGGCCCAAGCGCAGTTAGCACAGCAGAGAGTGTACAACCGTGGAGCCAAGACCCGTACCTTTTCCCCGGGGGATAGGATACTGGTACTTGTCCCTACGGTTGAAAGTAAATTCCTTGCCAAATGGCAAGGCCCCTATGAGATAATGGAAAAAGTGAGCAAAGTGAATTACAAGGTCAGACAACCAGGAAGGCGAAAGCCCGAACAGATCTATCACGTTAATCTGTTGAAAGCCTGGAGGGATAGAGAGTCCCTAGTCGCAGACACTTGGTCACCAGTTCAAACTGGTTGTGTGATTCCTGAGGTTGGAATAGCAGCCACCTTGTCACAACCCCAACAACAGGAGGTTAAGGAGTTTGTGCTTCGCAACAAGGAGGTATTCTCTGAGCTGCCGGGACAAACATCTGGGGTAGAGCATGACATCATTACCCCGCCCGGTGAAAGGGTGAAGTTAAAACCCTATCGGATCCCAGAGGCCCGACGGGAGGCAATACGGGAGGAAGTACAGAAAATGCTGAACTTAGGGGTGATAGAGGAGTCCCAAAGTGATTGGTCTAGTCCCATTGTGTTGGTGCCTAAACCGGATGGGAGCTGGCGATTTTGTAACGATTTTCGTCAGTTGAACAAAGTTACAAAATTTGACACCTACCCCATGCCACGTATAGATGAGTTGATCGACCGGCTGGGAACAGCCCGATACATGACGACTCTTGACCTCACAAAAGGGTATTGGCAAATCCCCCTGGCCAAGTCGGCCAAAGAGAAAACCGCATTTGTAACCCCAGACGGGGCGTTCCAATATAAAAGAATGCCGTTCGGGTTACAGAATGCGCCGGCCACATTCCAGCGGAAAATGGACCAGATGCTGAGGCCCCATCGGAAGTATGCTGCGGCTTACCTGGATGACGTAATTGTCCATAGCACAGATTGGGCCTCACATCTGCCAAAAGTGCAAGCAGTCCTGGACTCTGTTCGGGAAGCGGGGTTTACGGCTAACCCCAAGAAGTGTACCATTGGGCAGGAGGAGGCCAAATATCTTGGGTACACCATTGGGAGGGGAGTAATAAAACCCCAACTCAACAAAGTCGAGGCCATCCAGAGTTGGCCACGTCCCAACAGCAAGAAGCAGGTACGAGCCTTTCTGGGAATCGCTGGGTATTATCGGCGATTCATTCCCCACTTTGCTTCTAAGGCTGTGCCCCTAACCAACCTGACGAAGGGGAAAGGGTCGGTCATGATTAAATGGACCCCCGAGGCTGAGGCAGCATTCCAATTCTTGAAACAAGCCTTATGTAGCCAGCCAGTGTTGTACTCACCCGACTTCTCTAAAGACTTTGTCGTACAAAGTGATGCGTCAGATGTGGGGTTAGGAGCAGTATTGTCCCAGGTCTGGAACGGGGAAGAGCACCCAGTCATTTACCTCAGCAGGAAGTTGAAGTCCCATGAGGTAAATTACGCCACGGTTGAAAAGGAGTGTTTAGCGGTGAAGTGGGCTCTAGATTCCCTTCGGTACTACCTGCTAGGTAGGCACTTTGACATGGTTACGGATCACGCTCCGTTAAAGTGGATGGCTCAAAACAAGGAAACAAATAGAAGAGTGAATAGGTGGTTCCTGGCCCTCCAGGAATTCAACTTCACAGTAAAGCATCGCCCTGGCGTTCAAATGGGGAATGTGGATGCTTTGTCTCGAGTACATGAATGCCTGATTGCTGGTGTTCCAACCCCGAGGTTAAAACAAGAGGGGGGGGGGGTATGTGACAGCAGGAAGGTAAAGTCACCTGGTTGCATCCAGGGGGGTAGATATATTTCGCCCAGATTCAGGCTTTACGCCGACTTATACAACTAGGTGGAGAGTTGTATAAGCCCAGCTGAGGCTAGTGGGCTCATGGATGACTCATACCTCTAGGGAGAGTGTGGGGCGTCGTGCAGACAGGGAGTTGATGAGACCAGCTGAAGCTTGTCAGCTCATTTAGGCCTCTATAAGAACTCCCAGCTTCATTAGATGTTAGCTCATGCCTGGAACCAGACCTGTGTGGACTGTCTAGGGAGAGTGAACCCCTGTGCGGTGAGACAAAGCCTGTGTGGCTATTTGCTTGGACATTTAAAACCAGGGACTTAGGGACTAGGACAGCACTAGGCTGATCCCAGTTGTTAGTTAGGAAACCTGTATGTTTAGTCAGAGGTCAAGTTGACCAGGATTTATTTTATTTATGTTTCTTTTGCTTTGCTGTGTTTTGTCACTGTAAATAGAAAATAAACCGCACCTTTTTGATTTTGAAAACCACAACCTCCGTTTGCTGGGCCTGTTTTTGTGTGGGGAGCCCATCCCGGGGGTCACACACACCCGCTGCCGAGCTAACCCCCTCACAAAATATATATATATATATATATATTTATTTATTTACACTTATATACACAGTTTCTCACAAAAGTAAGTACACCCCTCAGCCACATTTTTGTAAATCTTTTCTTCTATCTTTTCATGTGACAACACTGAAGAAATGACACTTTGCTACAATGTAAAGTAGTGAGTGTACAGCTTGTATATCGGTGTAAATTTCCTGTCCCCTCAAAATAACTCAACACACAGCCATTAATGTCTAAACCGCTGGCAACAAAAGTCAGTACACCCCTAAGTGAAAATGTCCAAATTGGGCCCATTTTCCCTCCCCGGTGTCATGTGACTCGTTAGTGTTACAAGGTCTCAGGTGTGAATGGAGAGCAGGTGTGTTAAATTTGGTGTTATCACTCTCACTCTCTCATACTGGTCACTGGAAGTACAACATGGCACCTCATGGCAAAGAACTCTCTGAAGATCTGAAAAAAAAGAATTGTTGCTCTACATAAAGATGGCCGAGGCTATAAGAAGATCGCCAAGACCCTGAAACTGAGCTGCAGCACGGTGGCCAAGACCATCCAGCGGTATAACAGGACAGGTTCCCCTGAGAACAGGCCTTGCCATGGTCCACCAAAGAAGTTGAGGTCACGTGCTCAGCGTCATATCCAGAGGTTGTCTTGGGAAACAGACGTATGAGTGCTGCCAGCATTGCTGCAGAGGTTGAAGGGGTGGGGGGTCAGCCTGTCAGGGCTCAGACCATACGCCGCACACTGCATCAAATTGGTCTGCATGGCTGTCGTCCCAGAAGGAAGCCTCTTCTAAAGATGATGCACAAGAAAGTCCACAAACAGTTTGCTGACGACAAACCGACTAAGGACATGGATTACTGGAACCATGTCCTGTGGTCTGATGAGACCAAGATAAATATATTTGGTGTCAGATGGTGTCAGGCGTGTGCGGCGGCAACCAGGTGAGGAGGACAAAGACAAGTGTGTCTTCCCTACAGTCAGGCATGGTGGTGGGAGTGTCATGGTCTGGGGCTGCATAAGTGCTGCCGACACTGGGGGGCTACAGATCATTGGGGGAACCATGAATGCCAACATGTACTGTGACATACGGAAGCAGAGCATGATCCCCTCCCTTCAGAGACTGGACCGCAGGGTAGTATTCCAACATGATAACCACCCCAAACACACCTCCAAGACCACCACTGCCTTGCTAAAGAAGCTGAGGGTAAAGGTGATGGACTGGCCAAGCATGTTTCCAGACCTAAACCCTATTGAACATCTGTGGGGGATCCTCAAACGGAAGGGGGAGGAACGCAAGGTCTCCAACATCCACCAGCTCCGTGATGTCATCATGGAGGAGGGTAAGAGGACTCCAGTGGCAACCTGTGAAGATCTGGTGACCTCCATGCCCAAGAGGGTTAAGGCAGTGCTGGAAAATTATGGTGGCCACACAAAATATTGACACTTTGGACATTTTCACTTAGGGGTGTACTGACTTCTGTTGCCAGCAGTTTAGACATTATTGGCTGTGTGTTGAGTTATTTTGAGGGGACAGCAAATTTACACCGTTATACAAGCTGTACACTCACTACTTTACATTGTAGCAAAGTGTCATTTCTTCAGTGTTGTCACATGAAAAGATTTACACAAATGTGAAGGGTGTACTTACTTTTGTGAGATACTGTATATATGTGATTCTGTACTTTCACCTGCAGGGGGCGTGTGCGTGCCATCAGTGGGCTGTTTCTGCTGTGATTAATCACAGCAGAAGCACAGATATGTGGGTGCGGGGCATTGGATGTCCGCCAGGACGCGTCAGCCATTGGTAAAACACACAGAACAGAGATCTGTGTATGTAAACAAGGCAGATTGTCGTTCTGATGGGGGAGGGGTGGATTTTTTGTTTTTCTTTGCAGAGAGTAAAATCCATAAATTCTCGTAGTGAAAGCAGCTGCACAGTTTACTGGCTAGGCGCACAGTTTACCCTTTGATTGTCCCTGATGTTTAACCCCTTCCCAGCCAGTGTCATTAGTACATATTTTTAGCATCACTGTATTAGTGTCACTGGTAGGGCTGGGCGATTTCCCCCCCCAAAAAAATCTGCTATTTTTTTTTATAAAAAAATCGATTTACGATTCAATTAGATTTTTTTTTTTTTATTATATTAACCACTTAAGCCCCGGACCATTTCGGGCCATTAGGACCAGGCCTGTTTTTGGGATTCGGCACTGCGCTGCTTTAACTGTAAATTGTGCGGACATGCAATGTTGTACCCAAATGAAATTTGCGTCCTTTTCTTCCCACAAATAGAGCTTTCTTTTAATGGTATTTGATTGCCTCTGCGATTTTTATTTTTTGCGATATAAACAGAAAAAGACAGAAAATTTTGAAAAAAAATGATATTTTCTACTTTTTGTTATAAGAAAAATCGAATAAACTCAATTTTAGTCATACAATTAGGCCAAAATGTATTCAGCCACATGTCTTTAGTAAAAAAAATGTCAATAAGCGTATATTTATTGGTTTGCGCAAAAGTTATAGCGTTTACAAACTAGGGTACATTTTCTGAAATTTACACAGCTTTAAATTTATGACTGCCTATCTCATTTCTTGAGATGCTAAAATGGCAGGGCAGTACAAAACCCCCCCAAATGACCCCATTTTGGAAAGTAGACACCCCAAGGAAATTGCTGAGAGGCATGTTGAGCCCATTGAATATTTTTTTTTTTTTGTCCCAAGTGATTGAATAATGACAAAAAAAAAAAAAATTACAAAAAGTTGTCACTAAATGATATATTGCTCACACATGCCATGGTTATATGTGGAATTGCACCCCAAAATACATTCTGCTGCTTCTCCTGAGTACGGGGATACCACATGTGTGGGACTTTTTAGGAGCCTAGCCACGTACGGGACCCCGGAAACCAAGCACCGCCTTCAGGATTTCTAAGGGCGCAAATTTTTGATTTCACTCCTCACTACCTATCACAGTTTCGAAGGCCATAAAATGCCAAAATAGCACAAAACCCCCCCAAATGACCCCATTTTGGAAAGTAGACACCCCAAGCTATTTGCTGAGAGGCATGTTGAGTCCATGGAATATTTTATATTTTGCCACAGGTTGCGGGAATATGACAAACTTTTTTTTTTTTTGCACAAAGTTGTCACTAAATGATATATTGCTCACACATGCCATGGGCATATGTGAAATTACACCCCAAAATACATTCTGCTGCTTCTCCTGAGTACGGGGATACCACATGTGTGGGACTTTTTGGGAGCCTAGCCGCGTACGGGACCCCAAAAACCAAGCACCGCCTTCAAGGTTTCTAAGGGCATAAATTTTTGATTTCACTCCTCACTACCTATCACAGTTTTGAAGGCCATAAAATGCCAAGATGGCACAAAACCCCCACAAATGACCCCATTTTGGAAAGTAGACACCCCAAGCTATTTGCTGAGAGGCATGTTGAGCCCATTGAATATTTTTTTTTTTTGTCCCAAATGATTGAATAATGACAAAAAGAAAAAAAAAAAATGTACAAAAAGTTGTCACTAAATGATATATTGCTCACACATGCCATGGTTATATGTGGAATTGCACCCCAAAATACATTTTGCTGCTTCTCCTGAGTACGGGGATACCACATGTGTGGGACTTTTTGGGAGCCTAGCCGCGTACGGGACCCCAAAAACCAAGCACCGCCTTCAAGGTTTCTAAGGGCATACATTTTTGATTTCACTCCTCACTACCTATCACAGTTTTGAAGGCCATAAAATGTCAAAATAGCCCAAAACCCCCACAAATGACCCCATTTTGGAAAGTAGACACCCCAAGCTATTTGCTGAGAGGCATGGTGAGTATTTTACAGCTCTCATTTGTTTTTGAAAATTAAGAAAGACATTTTTTTTTCTTTTTTTTTTTCTTTTTTTACATTTTCAAAACTTTGTGACAAAAAGCGAGATCTGCAAAATACTCACAATACCTCTCAGCAAATAGCTTGGGGTGTCTACTTTCCAAAATGGGGTCATTTGGGGGGGGTTTTGTGCCATCTGGGCATTCCATGGCCTCCGAAACTGTGATAGGCAGTGAGGAGTGAAATCAAAAATTTACACCCATAGAAATCCTGAAGGCGGTGCTTGGTTTTTGGGGTTCCGTACGCGACTAGGCTCCCAAAAAGTCCCACACATGTGGTATCCCCGTACTCAGGAGAAGCAACAGAATGTATTTTGGGGTGTAATTCCACATATGCCCATGGCATGTTTGAGCAATATATAATTTAGTGACAACTTTTTGTAAATTTTTTTTTTTTGGTCATTATTCAATCACTTGGGACAAAAAAAAAAAATATTCAATGGGCTCAACATGCCTCTCAGCAAATAGCTTGGGGTGTCTACTTTCCAAAATGGGGTCATTTGGGGGGGTTTTGAACTGTCCTGGCATTTTATGCACAACATTAGGAAGCTTATGTCACACATCATCCACTCTTCTAACCACTTGAAGACAAAGCCCTTTCTGACACTTTTTGTTTACATGAAAAAAAAAATTTTTTTGCAAGAAAATTATGTTGAACCCCCAAACATTATATATTTTTTTAAAGCAAAGGCCATACAGATTAAAATAGTGGGTGTTGCATTTTTTTTTTCCACACAGTATTTGCGCAGCGATTTTTCAAACACATTTTTTGGGGGAAAAACACACTTTTTTTATTTTTAATGCACTAAAAAACACTATATTGCCCAAATGTTTGATGAAATAAAAAAGATGATCATAGGCCGAGTACATGGATACCAAACACGACATGCTTTAAAATTGCGCACAAACGCGCAGCGGCGACAAACTACATTCATTTTTAAAAGCATTTAAAAGCCTTTACAGGTTACCACGTTAGATTTACAGAGGAGGTCTACTGCTAAAATGACTGCCCTCGATCTGACCTTCGGTGATACCTCACATGCATGATGCAATTGCTGTTTACATATGACGCTAGACCGACGCTTGCGTTCGCCTTTGCGCAAGAGTAGGGGGGGACAGCGGTGCTTTTTTTTTTTTTTTTTTTTTTTTTTATTATTTATTTGGCTTTTTTATTTTATTTTTAAACTGCCTTCCATATTTTATTTTTTTACCATTTTTATCGTTATCTCAGGGAATGTAAATATCCCCTATGATAGCAATAAGTAGTGACAGGTACTCTTTTTTTGAAAAAAATTGGGGGGTTAGACCCTAGATCTTTCCTCTGCCCTCAAAGCATCTGACCACACCAAGATCGGTGTGATAAAATGCTTTCCCAATTTCCCAATGGCGCTTTTTATATCCGGGGGGGGGGGGGACATTCCCTCCCACTGCTTGTAAAAGCAGTCTAGAGGCTAATTATCTGCTAGAATTGCTTTTACATGAAAGCCGGCTGCTGGCTGAAAAGAATGATACCAAGATGATACCTAAACCCGCAGGCATCATTCTGGTATAAACATTCAAAGTCCAGCAACATACCAGTACGTTGCTGGTCCTTGTTGGACATGTATTGTAATCTTTTTTTTTCATACAGCCTATTGGCTGAACGAAAAAGAGATTGATTGGTGGGTATGCCCACTATTAGAATACCTTCCTTCATCCACCCACTTCTAATGATGGGCATATATGCCGAAGCATGGGGGCATCCTCCCGCAAAAAAGTTATGCCGCGTACACACGGTCAAGCCTTCGTCGGAATTTCGACCGTATGTACGCGGCATTAGGAGCAAAATCGCTCCTCCGCCCCTGCTGCCCCCATGCTTCGGCATATATGCTCTTTTTTTTAACTGTGGTGGTGAAATCACCTCCTACAGCACTGGAGTCACGGCTTTATGTATCGTGGGAGCAAACGCTGTTGCTGTCAAGATAAATAATTCCGCGCTGCAGTTGAATGGCGCACCTGAAAACAAAAAATTACATACCTGAAAAGCAAGCATGATAAAACATTGCAGAATAGAATACAGTAAAAAATAGCAGAACAATAGAGAGAAAATAGAGAGAGAGAGAACAATAAAACGACAACTATTTTTGTTTTTTTTATTTAATTTTTTTTTGTGTTTTGTTTTTTACGTTTTTTTTTTTCTTTTTTACACTTTTTTTGTAACTTTACAACTGTAATGGTTCGGGTCTCTCAAAATGTAATGGCATCTTGGGAGACCCTGTGTAAGTGTGTCCTTGTCTGTGAAATGCTGTACCCTACGCTAAAACTTCACTTTTGAGTGGTAGCGTTCAAAACATTCACCTTGGACTGGTTGATATTGATGGTTGCTATGGACTGGTTGCTATGGACGGTTGCTATGGACAGTTGCTATGGACGGTTGCTACGGATTGGTTGTTATGGACGGTTGCTATGGATTGGTTGCCATGGACAGTTGCTATGGACTGGATGCTATGGATAGTTGCTATGGATGGTTGCTATGGACTGGTTGCAATGGATGGTTGCTATGGACAGTTGCTATAGACTGGTTGCTATGGATGGTTGCTATGGATGGTTGCTATGGACTGGTTGCTATGGACGTTTGCTATGGACTGGTTGATATGGATCAGGCCTGTCTCTGCGAACGCTGCAGTTATGTGTGTTGTGTTTGGTAAGTGACAGTGATCGATCGATACTGCACTTGGGTGGGCTGGGCTGGGCTGGGCTGGGCGGAGGGGCTAAACGCAGGCGCTAGCAGGATCTGGGCTGATCCCGCTAACACTGCGTTTTTGGGAACCCTAAACCGCTGGGGATGCTAGTATAGATCTGATCAGATACTATACCACTAAGGGGGGTGTATGCTTTGCGCGTGGGTGTTAGCGTTACTGGCACTAACCTAACACTGCCTGGGGCGACGCAGACCCTCTCTGGCGCTAAAACCTAATTGATCTCACCCGCCGGGCGATCAGGGGGGTTAAACCTTTATTGGGTTATATACGGCGGGTGCCCTGATGCTATAAAAAGCAAACTAATCAACCAGCGTCACCCGTAACCTTTATATGGTGATCACTGGTGAAAGGGTTAACTAGGGGCAATCAGGGGGTTAAAACCTTTATTAGGTTAAATATGGGGGTACCTGACACTATATAAAAACCTGACGGGTAACCTAAATAACTAAATAACTTACTGGCTAACCAGTGACACCAGTGACGCTTATACGGCGATCACTGGTGAAAGGGTTAACTCTAGGGGCAATCAGGGGGTTAAAATAATATATGGGGGTACCTGACACTAATAAAAACCTGCGGCGAACCTAAAAAAAAATAACTAATAATCTAAAACACCAGCGACACAAATACAGCGATCGGAAAAACAATCGCTTAGTGACGCTGAAGTTAGGGGGTGAAAGGGTTACCTGGGGGGTGATCAAGGGGTTAAACCTTTATTAGGGGGGGGTTAGGGGGCTACCCTGGACCTAAAGGGGCCTAATCCTAACTGCCCTGCAACTTTTTACAATCACAGATGACACTAAATGCAGTGATCAGTAAAATAAATGATCACTGCAATCAGTGACACTGTGATTGGGGGCTTTGGGGTGACCTGGGGGGTGATCTGGGGGTGACTGGGGGGTGATTTGTGTGCCTATGTGTACCTACGTGTCAGTGGACTGTTGGTGCACTAACCTCTGTCTTCACTCCTCGGCGCCGGGAACGAAAAGACCGCGGCGAGGGAGATGACATCACTTCCTCCAGCCTTGTTTACATCACATGGCGGAGGAAGCATTTTCATTGGCCGGGAGCGATCGCGAGGGGGGGGGTGGAATCGAGCGGCCGCCCCCTCATGCCTGATCGCTCCCGAACACTTAACGGCCGCTCACTGCAGTGAAGGGGGGTCCGGATGGACCCCCCAACTGCACAAAGGCGATCACGTAGATCTACGTGATTCTGCCTGTCCGTGCCATTCTGCCGACGTAAATCGGCGGTGGGCGGTCGTTAAGTGGTTAATTAAAGTGCATCAATAAACAAAATTGCAAAGGCAAACCCTTTCTCCAACTGCAAAGAGAGTGTGCAACAAAGATTGTTAAGTATTCAAATTATTAAATACTGTATTTGGATTTAGCTAATAAAACAACAAAAAATCCTGAGGTTACTCTTAGTTAAATTGAACTGTGCCCGTGCCTCACTGTGCCCGTGCCTCACTGTGCCCGTGTCTCACTGTGTCTATGCCTCACTGTGCCCATTTGTCACTTTGCCCGTGCTTCACTGTGCCCAATGCCTCACTGTGCCAATGCTTCAATCACTGTGCCCGTACCTGATGCAGATTTTCATGGGATACGGATTTTACTGCTACACCGGCGGCCATTCCAGTATTCAAAAGCCGCGCCTCCTCCTCGTCTGTGATAGGCGGAACACTCAATTTCTCTTGTCATCCATGGACTGACACAGCGTGTCTTATACACCTTTACACGTGGGTTATGTCCCTGCTTGCAGGAGAAGACCTAGGCAGAATGTGAGATGTTATACATACATTCTAAACAGCCAGAGCTGAACAGCCCCGCCCAGGGGGCGGTCCCTCCGGGCATAACCCTCCCACTGCAGTCAGCAGACCTCAGTTTTTTTCTGCCTAGCAGAAGGAGAAGACGTGGCTCTCTCAGGAGCCAGTCTCCTGACCTATTTTTATTCTTTTGGAATTTTTTTTCCTATTTTATTCTTTTGAGATCTTCTATCAACTGTCGGCTGGGCAACAGGTTGGGTACAAGATATCCTCGTAGTCTTCCCTGTCCGACCATCGAGCGTGCTGATCCTCGCCTTGTGTGCGTGAGACTCAGTTCACGACATGCCCCACGACTCCAGGGGTGGCCGGTGGGCTTCCAGCTCCGCGGTCCTCTCAAGATAGAACAGTCCGGCTGTATCTTTCGCGGTGGACCGGGCCGACAGCTACTCAGTACCGCACTGTGATAGTTCTGTCAGGAACACACCAGCGGGTCCCTCAGGGGACGGGTAAGTAGTCTCTCCTGGCTGCAGGTGAGTACATGCTGTGTGTTTCTTGTGTGGGGGGATTTCCCTGTCTCCCCCTGTGTTTTTAATGTCACTCTCTGTTCACTAGTGCTGGCGCTGTACTATGGGGGGTGCCTGGGGGCCATACTGTCCTGGGGGGGGCTCATGCTGCTCTGCACTCGCTGGGGCTGTTTTGTTTTTGGAGGTGAGGGGCCTGGGCGCCGTTCGGCGCCATGTTTTGTGTGTGTGCTGATTTTTACATTGGCGGCCATCTTGCCGGGGCCCGCCGGAGCACATTGCGGCGGCCATTTTCTTGTAGCCGCACGTCTTTTCTGGCACTAGTTTGGCCTCTAGCGCCGCTGGAAACGGCGCGAATCTCCTCACACTCTCTCCTCTCAGCTCACTCACGCTGAGCAGCGCGGCGCAGTGAGACAGAGCGGCGGAACCGAGCGGTCCTGGTCAGGTTGGTGGGTTCCCTGGGCATTCCCCTACTTCAGTCAGCACGGCCTGTGGGTGGTCTGAGAGGGACATTATGGAGTCAGAGTCACCAGCTTCCCCTAACATGCCAGAGGCAGCAGCCAGTGCTCCAGCACCTGCGGTCCCTATGGACCAGTTGTCGGCAGTCCTGGAATCATTTCTGACCAGGATGGAAGCTGTGTGTGAGCACAAGGGAGCAAAAAAGCGCCCTCTCCCCACTTTATCTCCACAAGGGGAGTGCTCTGCTTCAGATATGGGCCTAGTTATTGCTGCTCAGGACCCTAGCTCTGAATATTTGGATGGTTTTGAACAGGACATTCCTTGTGAGGAAGACTCCAGTTCTGAGTCAGTAAATGACAGGGCGCTTGTTAGTGAACTCATTGATGCTGTGAGGGACACTCTCAAGCTAGATGCTGCGACCGCAGAACCTCAGGCGGATACAGTCTCCGCGGCGTTTGTCTATTAGATACCCCTTTGAAGACGCCCTGCTTAAAAAGTGGGCTTCTCCCCCGGTGGTCGACCCTCCAGTCGCCCGTTTAAACAAGGCCACCACTCTCCCGATGGAGGGGACTCCTGCGTTTAAGGACCCCACTGACAGGAGGTCAGAAGTGGTGAGTAGAGCCATGTTCGCCTTGTTGGGATCCGCCCTACGGCCCGTAGTAGCGGCGACCCTTGTGTCTCAGACACTCACGGAATGGGCAAAAATTTTGCACCAAACTGTGCAGGAGTATAACCTTCCTCCAGACACTATTGCTCTGGCCCACCAGATGGTGCAGGGTCTGATATATGTGTGCGACGCCACGTTGGACGCGGCCCCTTTAATATCCAGGGCCTCTGTCTCGGCGGTGGTATTGCGTCGTCTCATCTGGTTGAAATGCTGGTCTGCTGACCTAGCCTCTAAGAAGCTCCTGACGGATCTACCTTTTAAGGGTGGTAGACTTTTTGGTGCTGCTCTGGATGACATCATCAAGGATGTCACGGGAGGTAAAAGCACTCTCCTTCCTCAAACTATCAAGGGTAAGGAGGCCCGATGTAAACCGGGTCCTTCCTTTCCAGCAAAAAAGGTTTTTTTTTTCGTCCGTCAGAGTCCACGGGTAAGCCATCCCAGACTGACAACAGTGCGGCTGGCGGGCACAAGCGCCCCTGGGTGCGTAAGCCTAACAAGCCGGCTCCCAAGCCCGCCTCCGCGTGAAGTCTTGCCCCCGCCCGTCTCTGGGGTGGGGGGACGACTTCGCAGGTTCACGGATTGGTGGACCTCCCGGATCTCCGACCGGTGGGTGTGCGGGGTGGTCACCTCAGGATACAGAATAGAGTTCCGCTCCTGGCCCCCAGACAGATTCTTTCCCTCAAATCTCCCTC
Organism: Rana muscosa; assembly: GCA_029206835.1. Lineage (NCBI taxonomy): Eukaryota > Metazoa > Chordata > Amphibia > Anura > Ranidae > Rana > Rana muscosa. The sequence goes on from CM055119.1 coordinate 208,861,198, forward strand.
TCCTTCCTGCCCGTCGGGCAGCCCTCTTGGGGGCTGTACAGGATTTGATCGGGTCCGGAGTAATTGTGCCGGTTCCGTCCCAGGAGAGGTTTCAGGGGTTCTACTCGAATCTGTTTGTTGTTCCAAAAAAGGACGGGGTTCGGCCGATCCTGGACCTCAAGGCCCTGAATGCCTTCGTGAAGGTGCAAAAATTCCGCATGGAATCCATTCGCACGGTGGTCGCTACACTCCGTCAAGGGGATTTTCTGGCATCCTTGGACATCAAGGACGCCTACTTGCATGTTCCGATCTGCGCAAGCCACCAGAAGTTTCTGCGCTTTGCGGTCGGCGAAGTCCACTATCAATTTGTGGCTCTTCCCTTCGGCCTGGCCTCGGCACCGAGGGTGTTCACCAAGGTGCTTGCTCCGGTCCTAGCTTTGCTGAGACAGCGAGGCATTGCTATCGTGGGCTATCTGGACGATTTCCTTCTAAGAGCAGACAGTGGCTCAGAATTGGAAGAAAGTGTGACTATCGTCAGTCAGACCCTCAGGGAGTTTGGGTGGCTCCTGAACGTTCAGAAGTCGGTTCTAGTCCCGACTCAGCGTCTGGAGTATCTAGGTCTGATTCTGGACTCCTTGGAAGCAAGAGTCTTCCTACCTCCAGACAAACTACTGACACTTCAGTCTGCAGTACGGGTGCTGACGTCCCGGAAATGGTCGTCAATCCGCTTTTGCATGAGAGTCCTGGGACTCATGGTGGCCTCCTTCGAGGCCGTTCCTTATGCCCAAGCGCACACCAGGGCCTTACAGAAAGAGATCTTGTCCACTTGGGACAAATCCCAGTTGTCCTTGGATCTTCAGATCCAGGTGAGTCACCTGGTCAGGGCATCCCTGACGTGGTGGTTGAGGTCCCCGGCTCTTCGGTCCGGGAAGTCGTTCCTCCCCATCCAATGGACGGTGATCACGACGGACGCCAGCCTGACGGGCTGGGGGGGAGTCTGGGGAGTCCTGTCGGCCCAAGGGCTTTGGACTCCGGACGAAGCCCTCTTACCGATCAATGTGCTGGAGATACGGGCAATCAGACTGTGCCTCTCCTCATGGTCGGAGAAACTACAGGGTCACTCCATCAGGATACAATCGGACAACGCCACAGCAGTGGCGTATGTCAACCATCAAGGGGGGACTCGGAGCTCAGCTGCGGCTTCCGAGGTCGCCCGCATCCTGAGGTGGGCCGAAAGAAGCGTGCCGGCTCTGTCGGCCGTCTACATTCCGGGCGTAGACAGTTGGCAGGCGGACTATCTAAGTCGCCAGACGCTGGACCAGGGGGAGTGGTCCTTGCACCCGGAGGTCTTTCAACTTCTTTGCAGACGGTGGGGCACGCCGGATGTGGACCTGATGGCTTCTCGACTCAATCGCAAGGTGTCGAGGTTTGTGGCCAGATCCAGGGATCCCTGGGCGGATGCCTCGGATGCGTTGGTGGCCCCATGGGGTCAGTATCGCCTGGTATACGTTTATCCTCCGCTGCAGTTGCTCCCTCGCCTGCTCCGCAGGGTAGCGACCGAGGGAATTCCGGTGATCCTCATTGCTCCAGATTGGCCTCGGCGTCACTGGTACGCCGATCTGGTACGTCTCGTCGCAGACGTTCCCTGGCGGTTACCAATACGGGGGGACCTTCTGTCTCAAGGTCCTATATTTCATCCTGCTTTACAGTCTCTGGTTTTAACGGCATGGTTATTGAAAGCCAGGTGCTGAGAGACCGAGGTCTCTCGGATTCGGTCATTTCGACCATGTTAAGGGCATGGAAGTCTTCCTCCAGAAGGATCTATCACCGTACTTGGAGAGCTTACATCGCCATGTGCGAAGAGCTGGACTGGCGCCCACGAACGTATTCCGTTCCCAGAATCCTGCATTTTCTGCAGTGTGGCGTGACCCAAAAGCTCGCTTTGAGTACCATTAAGGGTCAGATTTCGGCCTTGGCCATCTTCTTTCAGCGTCCGCTGGCGGGTCATCCCTTGGTTAGCACCTTTGTGCAGGGGGTTCGACATGTGCTCCCCCCTGTCAAGCCTCCTCTCCCCCCGTGGGATCTGAATTTGGTGCTCTCGGTCCTCCAGGAACCTCCCTTTGAAAATATTAGAGATATTCCCCTCTTGACTTTGTCTCAGAAGGTGGCCTTCTTGGTGGCCATTACTTCCATTAGACGAGTGTCTGAATTGGCGGCCTTGTCCTGCAAGTCGCCCTTTTTGATCATCCATAAGGATAAGGCGGTGTTACGTCCGCGACCTTCCTTTCTGCCAAAGGTGGTCTCGGCCTTCCACTTAAACGAGGACATTGTCCTCCCGTCCTTGTGTCCTCACCCATCGCATCCCAGAGAGTTTGCGCTTCACACTTTGGATGTGGTACGAGCCTTGCGGGTGTACCTGTCTGCTACTGCTTCTATTCGGAAGTCTGACTCACTATTTGTGGCTGTCTCTGGTCCAAAACAGGGCCAAGCGGTTTCGTCTGCCACCATTTCTAGGTGGATCAGACAAACCGTCATTCAAGCTTATGCTCTCAAGGGGCGGGCGCCTCCCTTTCCGGTTACGGCACATTCCACCAGGGCAATTGGTGCTTCCTGGGCTTTCCGACATCAAGCGTCGGTTGCACAAGTGTGCAAGGCGGCGACCTGGTCGTCTGTTCATACCTTTTCTAAGTTTTATAAGGTTGATGTGGCTGCATCTTCGGATGCTTCCTTCGGCCGCAAGGTGTTGCAGGCCGCTGTTTGATGTTGCAACTCCTCCGTTGAGGAGCTCTGCCTTGTTTGGAGTGAAGTTTTTGGTTTTCCATTTATACTGCTCCCATCCCTCTTGACACTGCTTTGGGACATCCCACGTGTAAAGGTGTATAAGACACGCTGTGTCAGTCCATGGATGACAAGAGAAAATAGGATTTTTGTACTCACCGTAAAATCCGTTTCTCTGGCATCCATGGACTGACACAGCACCCACCCTTCTTTTTAAGTTTGTACTGCTTTGTTACGAACTGAGGTCTGCTGACTGCAGTGGGAGGGTTATGCCCGGAGGGACCGCCCCCCTGGGCGGGGCTGTTCAGCTCTGGCTGTTTAGAATGTATGTATAACATCTCACATTCTGCCTAGGTCTTCTCCTGCAAGCAGGGACATAACCCACGTGTAAAGGTGTATAAGACACGCTGTGTCAGTCCATGGATGCCAGAGAAACGGATTTTACGGTGAGTACAAAAATCCTATTTTCCCAGCATTCAGTGTTCCGCCTATCATGGACATCCTCTCATCCTCATAACACAGACGAGAATGAGAGGATATCCGTGATAGGCTGAACACTGCCTGCTGTGAAATTGAGTGTTCCGCCTATCAAAGACGAGGACTCGGGAGGCGCGGCTTTTGAACACTGCAATGGCCGCTGTCTGTCTGCATGACACACTGATCAGGTAGGCAGACGGCGGCTTGTGGTTAGTTAGTGTTACATTACATCTACTGGCTGCGGCGAGTAGATGTAATTGGGGTAACGCCGCCCAGTGCCATTCCGGATACGCCCCCTGCAGCCCTGCTATGGAAACTTTGAAGGGAAAATAAATAAATAAATAAAAAATCGATTTTCTTCAAATCTGAATCGATTTGAACTCAAAACTCGATTCAAGATTAAAATCGTTTTTTTTTCCCAGCCCTAGTCACTGGTTCTCAAAAATTTCAGTTAGTGTCAGATTGTCCGTCGCAATATCGCAGTCCCACTATAAGTCGCTGTTTGCCACCATTACTAATAAAAGTAAAATAAATAAAAATTCCAGTATATATTAGGGCTGGGAAAAAATCGATTTGAATCGAGTTGAGGTCAAATCGATTCAGATTTTCAGCAAATCGATCTTTCTTTTTCGTACATCACGGGACACAGAGCGACTTAGTCATTACTAATGGGTTATATAGTTTACCTTCAGGTGTTGGCACTGGCCAATTCCAAACCGGAAGTACCCTCCCCTATATAAGCCCCTCCCACCCGGGAGCACCTCAGTTTTTTGCCAGTGTCTAAGGTGTTGGCCAAAGAGTAACATGTGTTTTCACTGGGCTTGCGTACAGGTTCTTTTGGGCCTTAGTAAGCTGTTCCGGATCCCACCAAAAAAGCTTCATAGCTAAACGGTCGGTACCCGGGCCTTGCAGCAGAAGAGCAAGGTTTTGCCTGTAATGCTTCTCTTAGGAGGGCTGGACCCTGGGATCCAGAGCTCTGGTCATACCCACGACCAAGACGCTGTCTGTGCAGGGTGCTATACAGGTCCAGGGGAGTGGAATCCTTGGGAACCCGGTCCCTGAAGGTTTAATTACAATGCCTGCCGTGATAGGTGAAGTTTGGACTTTTGTGGACCAAACAAAGTCCTGCGGCGGGGATCAGGTAAGTGGGGGCCCTCAGGAACTTGGTTCTATTGGGGGACCCCCAAGCCTAATTTGTCTTTCTGTCTGTTACCTAACGGTATTCCCGCTAAATATCTGTGTTTGCCTATAACTACTGAAAATGTAAAATTTTAATAGTAGTCAAGAAAAAAAAAAAAAAACAGGGACCGCGGTACCTGTGTTAAACCACTAGAGGCCGCTGTAGTCCATTTTTCTTGTAAATGTGGATCTTTGGTTTTCTCAACTCAAAAGATCCAGGCAGCTGGTAAGTTTCTCTGAGGGAATCCACTTCCTCTGCCCTGTTGCTGCGTTCATCCACCGCACAGGCCCTCCGGCAAAAAGGGCCCTGGCTCCTAGTCCTCTGTTGGTTTTCGAAAAGGGCGCCATTGGCGCACGGGCGCGCGCGCGGGCGCGTGCACGCGCCTCCTATGAAAAAAAAAAAGGGGCGGGGCGGGTGGATGACGCTCGATGCGCGCCGCGGCGCTTCTGCGCATGTGCGGGCGTCCCAGCATGGTTAAAAGACACAGTACAAGTGTCAGCTGCATGCAAACAGAGCTAGCAACAAACAGTGGCACACAGAGGCGGTTGATGCAGGCATCCCCATAGAAAGGCACTTTAGTGGACACCAGCTGGTATATAGCAGCACCTGTGTTAGACTATTACCAGCAAAAATTGGTGTATGACGACGGGAATACCTCAGCTTTGTGCTTAAAGGATATGTCGTCCAGACGCTCCGGAAATAGATCTTCCAGGAAGCCAAAGGGGTCTCCATCGGGCTCTGAGGATATTGGGCATGCTTGCACTGCACCAATCTCCCCTGAGAATGCAGAGGTCAGTAGCCGTAGAAACCCCGCAGGAATGCCTGGTGCTGCGGCTGTCCCCAGTCCACCTGCTCCTGTATATATAACAGAGGAGGTTTTATCCTCAACTCTGGGAGGATTGGAAGAGAGATTAACAGCATTGATCGCTGCTTCCCTGTCACAGGAAAAGCGCGTCCGATCTCCGTCTCCTCCTTCAGAGTGCCTGTTAGTGGAGGAACAGCCCCACACAGAGATCGACCTACCTGAAGGGGATCAGGATGAGGTTGATTCACTTATAGAGGAATCAACAGTGGAAGAACCTTTCTCAGCTTCTCAGGCTGAAAGATTATGGGTTCAGTCTCTGACTAACATGGTCCGATCAGCATTTAAAATGCCTCTGGCGGAACCACCATCCACTACGGTTTCCTCGCTGGGGTCGCTAAAAGCTCCCCAGGCGGTCTGTTCCTTCCCAATCCACCCTTTATTAGAAGGGCTTATTTACCAGGATTGGGAGCATCCTGATAAAATATTTGCTCCCCCCAAGAGATTTCCGGTGATCTATCCCATGGAGGATAAGTTCATAAGAAAATGGAGGGTCCCTATAGTGGACGCAGCCATCTCTTCTGTTAACAAATCACTGACATGTCCAGTAGATAATGTTCCAATGTTCAAAGACCCAATAGATAAAAAATTGGAGTCTTTACTAAAATCTGCTTTCTCTACAGCAAGTATGGTGACACAACCTGCGGTAGCAGCGATTGGAGTCTGCCAAGCAGTGAAAGATCAGTTGAAACAAGTCTTAAGGGACTTACCAGATCAGCAGGCTCATGCCCTAGCTGACCTGCCTAGAGCCTTGTGTTTTGCGGTGGACGCCATAAAGGATACAATCCAACAGGCCTCCCGCTTTACGCTGTCTATAGTACATATGCCTAGGCTTCTGTGGCTCAAAAACTGGTCTGCTGAAGCTCCCTGTAAAAAACTGCTGGTTAGCTTCCCATTTCATGGAGAACGCTTATTTGGAGAAGATCTGGACAAATATATCCAGAAAATTTCTGCCGGTAAAAGTTCACTCTTACCGGTTAAGAACAAGGGTAGAAGTCCTTCTTTTAAGAGGCCTACCTCTCCAGTCCCGGGCACATCGGCTGTGAAGCAGTTCCGACGGCCTCCGCGGTCAAATTCAGGGGGCAGAAATCAGGGACAATCACAGGGTAACAAGAAGCCCTGGATCAAGAGAGGTACAAAACCTCCCCCTAAGGCATGAAGTATTGCCCCCGCTCAATCGGGTGGGGGGAAGACTTCAGTTGTTCACAGAGACCTGGCGGGACACCATCAGAGACAGATGGGTGCTCTCCGCAGTAAGTCTGGGATACAAGCTGGAGTTAAAAGGCACTCCTCCTGCCCAATTTATGAGGTCAAATGTGCCAAGAGATCCCCAAAAGAGAGGATCCCTCCTTCTGGCACTAGAACAACTATTGCTCCAAGGGGTAATCATGAAGGTTCCCCTGGAAGAAAGCGGATTCGGGTTTTACTCGAACCTTTTCACAGTCCCCAAACCAAATGGGGACGTGAGGCCCATATTAAATCTAAAAGGGCTAAACAAGTTCCTAAATATCAGGACTTTTCGGATGGAGTCGATCCGATCAGTGGCCACCGCCCTACAAGGGCAGGAATGGCTAGCCTCGATCGACATAAGGGATGCTTATCTGCATATTCCCATCTTTCCGGCCCATCAGAAATTTCTACGCTTTGCAGTAGAAGGGCGCCATTTTCAGTTCAGAGCCTTACCTTTCGGTCTGGCCACAGCACCACGAGTGTTCACAAAAATTCTGGCCCCATTATTGGCCAATCTAAGAACACAGGGTGTAACGATAATGGCATATCTAGACGACCTGCTACTAATAGACCACTCAGTGGAAAAGCTGGAAGTAGCTATTCACAAGACAATCAAGTATCTGGAATATCACGGTTGGATTATCAACCGGGACAAGTCAGCTCTAAGACCAGTCAAAAGTCTGGAATACTTAGGGCTAAGGCTGGATTCAAATCAGAGAAAGATTTTCTTACCTCCAGAGAAGGTGTCGTCTTTAAGAAATTTGACCCACTTAGTGGGTACAAAAAGAAAACCATCCATACGTCTCTGCATGAGGCTGCTGGGAAAGATGGTGGCTTCATTCGAAGCGGTACCCTACGGTCAATTCCATTCAAGGAATTTGCAAAGGGCCATACTGTCAGCCTGGAACAAAAAAGTTCAGGCTTTAGACTTACCAATGTCCCTGTCCCCTTCCGTTCGCAAGAGCCTCCATTGGTGGTTGGTGCCCCAGAATCTGGAAAGAGGGAAACCCTTCAGTCCGGTTTCTTGGAAGGTGGTCACTACAGATGCCAGCCTCATCGGCTGGGGGGCAGTGCTGGAGCAATGGTCTCTCCAGGGCAGGTGGTCAGAAGCAGAAAAGGCCCTGCCCATCAATCTCTTAGAGATACGAGCAGCCCGGTATGCCCTAGTAGCATGGACATCCAAACTCCAGGGGTCCCCTGTCAGAATTCAATCAGACAATGCCACGGCAGTGGCATATATCAATCATCAGGGTGGCACCAAAAGTCGTGCAGCCCAGAAGGAAGCAAATTGCATCCTGGAGTGGGCAGAAAGATATGTCCCAGCCATATCTGCGGTTTTCATCCCAGGAGGGGAAAATTGGAGAGCGGACTTTCTAAGTCGCCAACAATTATGCCCGGGGGAATGGTCTCTTCACCCCGAGGTTTTCCAGGCAATATGCCAGCGGTGGGGAACACCGGATGTAGATCTGCTAGCATCCAGATTCAACGCAAAGGTGGACAGGTTTGTGTCTCGCACAAGGGATCCCCTAGCTTGCGGCTCGGATGCCCTAGTGTTCCCTTGGGATCGGTTCAAGCTGATATATGCATTCCCACCGCCACAATTGTTACCGCGATTACTCCGCAGAATCAGGGTAGAAAAGAAACCAGTGATTCTGGTGGCTCCAGCGTGGCCCCGAAGGGCATGGTACGCGGAGATTGTAAAAATGTCAGTGAGGAGTCCTTGGACCCTCCCACTTCGTCCGGACCTGCTGTCGCAAGGACCGATATACCACCCTTCCTTACCAGCCCTAGGTTTGACGGCCTGGCTATTGAAGCCCACATTCTGAAAAAGAGAGGGCTCTCTAATTCTGTGGTATCTACCATGATCAATGCCAGGAAACCGGTATCCAGGCAGATCTATTATAGGATCTGGAAAGCGTACATTACGTGGTGTGAGACCAAGAAATGGCATCCACGTAAGTACATGATAGGGAGGATTCTGGACTTCCTACAGTGGGCTGTAGATAGGAAGCTGGCCTTGAGTACTATCAAGGGTCAGATTTCGGCCTTGTCAATATTTTTTCAAAGGCCCTTGGCTTCGCATTCACTAGTCAAAGCCTTTATACAAGGAGTGATGCGTATTAGCCCTCCGGTTAGTATTCCCATATGTCCTTGGGACTTAAACCTGGTTCTGTCGGTTCTACAGGAACAACCGTTTGAACCATTACAACACATTTCCTTGGTTCTTCTCACCAGGAAATTGGTTTTCTTAGTAGCCATTTGTTCGGCTAAAAGAGTGTCGGAATTAGCAGCTATGTCCTGTAAGGAGCCATATCTGGTTGTCCATAAGGACAGAGTAGTATTACGTCCTCATCCAGCCTTTCTTCCTAAGGTGGTATCGAGGTTTCATTTGAACCAAGATGTGGTTCTTCCTTCTTTTTTCCCCAAACCTAGCTCAGTAGAGGAAAAGTTATTACATTCTTTGGATGTGGTAAGAGCAGTTAAAGCTTATCTAAAAGCCACTGCTCAGATTCGCAGAACGGATTCTTTGTTTGTTCTGCCGGAAGGCCCCAGAAGGGGTCAGGCAGCATCAAAATCTACTTTAGCCAAGTGGATTCGACAGGTCATAATACAAGCCTATGGCTTGAGAAAGAGACCGCCTCCGTTCAAAGTTAGGGCGCACTCCACAAGAGCGGTTGGAACTTCATGGGCAGTGCATCACCAGGCCTCCCTGGCTCAAGTATGTAAGGCCGCAACATGGTCTTCGGTACACACGTTTACTAGATTCTATCAGGTAGACGTTAGAAGTCAGGAGGATGTCGCCTTTGGGCGCAGTGTGTTGCAGGCCGCAAAAGATCCTCATGCCTGATGGCGCCCAGCTTATGTACCCCCCCCCTCATTTGGCATTGCTTTGGGACGTCCCATTAGTAATGACTAAGTCGCTCTGTGTCCCGTGATGTACGAAAAAGAAAAAGGGATTTTTATAACAGCTTACCTGTAAAATCCTTTTCTTGGAGTACATCACGGGACACAGAGCTCCCACCCCTCTTTTTGGGACACTTATTGCTTGGCTACAAAACTGAGGTGCTCCCGGGTGGGAGGGGCTTATATAGGGGAGGGTACTTCCGGTTTGGAATTGGCCAGTGCCAACACCTGAAGGTAAACTATATAACCCATTAGTAATGACTAAGTCGCTCTGTGTCCCGTGATGTACTCCAAGAAAAGGATTTTACAGGTAAGCTGTTATAAAAATCCCTTTTTTCGTCCTGAGGAGCTGCAGGCAGGAGTTTTTATGCGAGGCCGCGGCTTCAGCTTAGTCCGCAAGGCCGGATGCCGCGGACTAGGCTGAAGCTGCAGCCTCGCCTAAAAACTCCTGCCTGCAGCTCCCCAGGACCGACGCGGTGTCTATCAAAAAAAAAACAACAAAAAAAAAAACCTTGATTCGAATCGCGAATTGAGTTTTTTTATTTAATTTTTTGAATCGCAGATTTTTTTTTTTTGGAGAAAATCGCCCAGCTCTAGTATATATCCCATAATTTGTAGACAAGATAACTTTCACATAAACCGATCAATATACACTTACTGGGATTTTTTTTTTAACCAAAAATATGTAGAAGAATATATATTGGCCTAAACTGATGAAAATTTTTTGTTTATTATTATTATTGTTAATTAGATTTTTTTTATGGCAGAAAGTAAAAAGTATTGATTTTTTTTTATTTATTTTTTCAAAATTTTCGATTTTTTTATTTTATGGCACAAAAAATAAGTACCTGCAGAGGTAATCAAATACCACCAAAAGAAAGCTCTATTTTTCGGGGGGAAAAAAAGACCTACGGTAAATGTTATTTGGGTACAGCGTCGCACGACCCCGCAATTGTCAGTAAAAATAACACAGTGCCGTATCCCAAATAAATGCCCTGGTGGTCATGAAGGGGGGTACACTTTCCGGAGGTCAAGTGGGTGCTGCACCTTTGGCGCCCCCCCCCCCAGCTGTTGGTTGAACTATATGTCCCATGAGGCATTGCAAGGCTGACTGTTACAAGCACGACTCCCGCAGGCAGAGGGATGACGGGTTTCCCAACAGCTGGAGGTCCCGCAGATTGAGCCCCTATTCAGGGAAGCGAGGGGACGGAGATATGGCTTGCAAGATATTATAATTAGGCCTCGTTCACACAGGACATACATAAGCGCACCAGGTAAACGCGCCCCCCCCCCCCCATGACAGTGCACAGGTGTTCGCGTGTCCCCATGTAGGCAGTCCCATTGCTGTCAATTGGGGTGCAGCAGCTGCATGGACACAGCTGCTGCTCCCAACTTGACATCCTGGGTGCAATCGGGGGGGGGGGGGGGGCGTGCACACATTGGGAGCAGCAGCTGTGTTCGTGCAGCCGATGCGTTCCAATGGACAGAAATGCGACTCGCTGCATGGGGGGGTGCAGGAACAGCCGAGCGTAGCGTCTTTGAGCGCTTTTCCGGTGTTTTCTTTAGCTAGTTTTTGCACGTTTGTATCCTGCGTTTTTGGGCTTTGGCGGTTTTTTATTAGCCAATAGAGAAAACTATTATCTGTTGTATCGTTTGTTGGTAGGTCTTTCAGCCTTTTTTAGCTTTTCCATTAGATTTCATTTCTTCTTTTATTATTATTATTATTATTATTATTCTTCATTTATTATAATGTTTTTTCATTAGGGTAAGGGGTTCGAGTTCAGTTCAGTTTAGGTTAGGGTTAGGAGTTGGGTTTAGGGTTGGTTATAATTATTTTATAAATTTTTTAATTTCATTTAATTTATTATTATTATACGAATAATAAATAAATGTAAAATAAATACACACGTGAATAAAAATCCTAAATAAAAAATTCAATAAATGAATACAGTACTAAGTAACAATAAAAAAATATAACCCTTAGGGCCGGTTCACATTGATGCTACTTTGAAATCGCACTACTTCACTTGAAGTAGCGCGATTTCAAAGTAGCAAGGTCAGCGCGATTTCAGCTGCTACTTGATAGACATCTGTGTGGCTTCATGTACAGATGTCTATTAAAGTCGCACCTGAAATCGGCAAAAGTAGTGCAGGAACTACTTTTGCAAATCAGTGAGGCACCGCAAAATTGGTGTCGCACTGATTGGAACAGTGCCATTGCCTCCAATAGGCTGCGACTTGTCATGGGATTTGATCTCTCAAACCGCATGACAAATCGCTCCAATGTGAACCTAGGCTAAGGCCTGATTCACACTGCTGCGAATTCTATTGCGAATTTGAGCCGTTGCGATTTCTCAAATTCGCAAGTCATTTAAATGACATAGTTTAACATTAGTGCCGTTCACATCAATGCGGTGCGAATATAAGCTGCGGGTGGGAAAAAAAGGGCCCTGTGCGAGTTTTATCCGTGTGCGATGCGAATTCAACTCTATAGACTGGCATTCCCTGAAATCGCGGCCGTGAATCACGGCAAAATCGCAGCCGCGAAATCGCAGTAAAATTGCGCGATTTTGAATTCGCAACAGCGTGAACCTAGCCTAACACTTACCTCTTAAAAACATAAAATAATAATAAATAACTAAACATCCTAACACAAAATAAATTATTATTATTAATAATGTATTTTTTTGTTCGAGTCTGGGTGTTTATTGTTATTTTATTATTCTTATTTGTATTATTATTATTCGTAATAATAATGTATTTAATATTTTTTAGGCAAATCGCGCAAAAACATTAATTTCTATGGGAATACAAACGCGCCAAAATGCCCAAATCTGCCCGATTCGAGCGACAAAAAAAAGCTCCAGAACTTTTTTGAGCTTCAGGCGACTTGGAGTGGAGATGTGAACCGTCTCCATAGAGAATCATTTTTTTTTTTTTTTTCTCCTCCGCCGTTTTTGAGCTTCAAGCAGATAATCATTGCTCAGGTGTGAATGGGGCCTAATGGTAAACACGGCCCTCACACAGGGAATATATATTCATACGCCCTCTGTGTGAGCAAGGCCTTAGGCTGGTGAAACCGCTGCAGCAAACCACCATGGTACTGTCTCTGTCCCCACTGGGGAGATATCCTCTCACTTCCTGTCCCCTGAACATAATGCCACCTGGACAGGAAGTGAGAGTAAATCCACAACGATAAAAGTTTATTCTGTACGATTTGTGATAACTAATACAATGATATTAGACTTTGTTATGCCAATACTTCATTAAATAACCCGAAACTTCTCTGTCTTCCAGGTAATAAACATGTTGCTGGCTCAGATAAACCGCGACTCGCAAGGAATGGCGGAGTTCACCGGAGGGGGCGGGGAGGGCCAGCATGTCACGCTGTGTCTCACCGAGGCCGTAACAGGTACAGTGACCACATCTTCCTTCATCCGTGTCCTCAGAAATACATTCGCTTCTTACAGAGATGAGGAACGCCTGAAAGCTGGCCTTGGCATTTCTTCAATCATGTCCCTCTGCCCCCCCCCCCTTCAGTCTTGTGCAGGTGTACCGGCTCCTCCCCTTCAGTCTTGCGCAGGTGTATCGGCTCCTGCCCTTTAGTCTTGCACAGGTGTATCGGCTCCTCCCCTTTAGTCTTGCACAGGTGTATCGGCTCCTCCCCTTTAGTCTTGCACAGGTGTATCGGCTCCTCCCCTTTAGTCTTGCACAGGTGTATCGGCTCCTCAACTTTAGACTTGCACAGGCGTATCGGCTCCTCCCCTTTAGACTTGCACAGGCGTATCGGCTCCTCCCCTTTAGACTTGCACAGGCGTATCGGCTCCTCCCCTTTAGTCTTGCACAGGCGTATCGGCTCCTCCCCTTTAGTCTTGCACAGGCGTATAGGCTCCTCCCCTTTAGTCTTGCACAGGTGTATCCTTCAAACGTTAGGGGGTCCAGACTGTAGCCAGTGGAAGAAAAAAAATTGGTGTCAGTGGGAGCAATAGTGCCCCATTGTTGGTGTCAGTGGGAGCAATAGTGCCCCATTGTTGGTGTCAGTGGGAGGAATAGTGCCCCATCATTGGTATCAGTGGGAGGAATAGTGCCCCATTGTTGGTATCATTTGGGAGGAATAGTGCCCCATCATTGGTATCAGTAGGAGGAATAGTGCCCCATCATTGGTATCAGTAGGAGGAATAGTGCCCCATCATTGGTATCAGTAGGAGGAATTGTGCCCCATCATTGGTGTCAGTGGGAGGAATTGTGCCCCATCATTGGTGTCAGTAGTAGGAATAGTGTCCCATCATTGGTGTCAGTGGGAAGAATAGTGTCCCATCATTGGTGTCAGTGGGAAGAATAGTGTCCCATCATTGGTGTCAGTGGGAGGAATAGTGCCCCATCATTGGTATCAGTGGGAGGAATAGTGCCCCATCATTGGTATCAGTGGGAGGAATAGTGCCCCATCATTGGTGTCAGTAGGAGGAATAGTGCCCCATCATTGGTGTCAGTAGGAGGAATAGTGCCCCATCATTGGTATCAGTAGGAGAAATAGTGCCCCATCATTGGTGTCAGTAGGAGGAATAGTGCCCCATCATTGGTGTCAGTGGGAGGAATAGTGCCCCATCATTGGTGTCAGTGGGAGGAATAGTGTACCATTGTTGGTGTCGGTGGGGTGGAGGGAATAATGCCCCAAGGGCCAGATAAAAACAAACAAAGGGCCACAATTTGGATTCCGCTGGTCTGTACAATGTTGATGGGGGAGGAATGGGGGAGGGTAAAATATAAGTAGATAAACCTTCAGATTTGGAGAATACTATAAGAAGTGTTGATTGAAGTTGTTGTATTGATGATGTCATTTCCTTTCCCATTCTATAGATGGAGAAAGTATGGAGACGATGGAAGGGGTCAGTCTACAAGCGGTCACATTAGCGGACGGCTCCACAGCGTACATCCAGCATAACGCAAAAGGTACAACTCCACCTCCTATATCACTCACTCCCACTACGTTCACATGTGTGCGGTCTCTGCATGCCGCATTTACACGGGCGCGGCGGCTCATACGTTTGATTGGACTGCTGTACCTGCGGGAAATGCAGAATAAAGGTCCCTGAACTTTTTTCAGATCGCAGCCACAGGGAAATCGCATGGTGGAAAAAGCACCTTGCGATTTCCCACACCTCGGCACTCCTGCAAGTTTGGTAAACCGTACCATGTTTTGCCTGCGGGTGTGGGAATGCATGCAATTTCCATGCATCCTTGCACCCACATATATGTGAACATAATAGAAACAAAAAAGTCAGTGCTACTACCCATACATCACATAGAAAGCAAAGCTCCCGGGTGCACCTTCCACTGTCGCTGGCTGAGTAGAATAATGAGGAAAAGATGATCCGCACTCTGGTCGTAGCTCATAAAATTTTTTGTATTTTTTAACAAGCCACAGTGGGACAAACGCAAATGGGAATGGTTGACGCGTTTCAGCCTATAAGGCCTTAGGATTGGAGGGGGAGGAATCCCCCACAGGAGCTGACTGGAGATGCTCTCCCTCTCAGGAGAGACTGTGTTACTCCAGCGGCAGCCCGAGCAAAATACAAAAAATGCAAACAAAAAAAAAATATATATTTTTTTGGGGGGGGGGGGGGGGGACATGGTGGGGCACAGCATAGTGTTGGGGGGAGGGTCATGGCCCCCTCTGGCCCCCCCCAGGGACGCCATTGTTTGGTGTCCCTATGACTAAGGCCTTATAGTCTGAAATAAGGAGACCAAACAATGGCGTCCCTAGGGAGGGGCAGAGGGGGCCATGACCCCCCCCCCAACATTATGCTGTTCCCCACCATGTCCGTTTCAGCCGATAAGGCCTTATTTACGGTTAGGCGGGGGGAGGAATCCCCCACAGGAGCCGACTGGAGATGCTCTCCCTCTCAGGAGAGACTGTTACTCCAGCGGCGGCCCGAGCAAAATGCAAAACATTTTTAAAAAAAAATTGGGGGGGGGGGGGACATGGTGGGGAACAGCATAATGTTGGGGGGGGGGGGTCCCCTCTGCCCCCCCTCCCTAGGGACGCCATTGATTGGTGTCCCTATTTCAGACTATAAGGCCTTAGTCATAGGGACACAAATCAATGGCGTCCCTAGAGGGGACCATGACCCCCCCCCCCAACATTATGCTGTTCCCCACCATGTCCCCCCCCCCCAAAAAAAAATTTTTTTTATTATTTTTGTTTGCATTTTTTGTATTTTGCTCGGGCCGCCGCTGGAGTTGCACAGTCTCTCCTCAGAGGGAGAGCATCTCCAGTCAGCTCCTTTGGGGGATTCCATCCCCCCCCCCCACCCTAAATAAGGCCTTATAGGCTGAAACGCGTCAACCATTCCTGTTTGCGTTTGTCCCACTGTGGCTTGTTAATAACTACTACAGTTTTTAAGAGCAATGACCAGAGTGCGGATCATCTTTTCCTCATTATAGGTGAACATAGACTCAAAGCTTCACCTCTTTCCAGTTTTTTTTTTATCTTTATGTTGTATTATGTTTCTGATGTATTTTTTATTTTCATTGGTCTTGTGTCAGTTATAGTCTATCTATAGGAAAGGTCTCATGCATATGGGTGCAAAAATCACCACTTGTATGGGCATCTCTTTGTTTTTGGGGGTTTTTTTGTTCTTTTTTTTTTTTTTTTTTTCACCTCTTGGCGTAGCTGCATGTTAGCTAATGTGCCCATACAGTGCCTTCAAAAAGTATTCATACCCCTTGAAATTTTCCACATCTTGTCATGTTATAACCAAAAAACGTGAATGTATTTTATTGGGATTTTATGTGATGGACCAACACAAAGTGACACATAATTGTGAAGTGGAAGGAAAATGATAAATGATACAAATATATGTGTTTTCAGTATCTGTGACGCAGTACATTGTAGTAACCGCAGCTCTTGTGTGTCCTGTCTGTAGATGGGAAATTAATGGAAGGACAGGTCATCCAGCTGGAGGACGGCTCTGCCGCCTATGTCCACCACGTCCCCAAAAGTGGTAAGTGCCACCGCGCAACAACTTCTGTATAAAAAGTGTAAATCTTTTATCATTTTTTTTTTTGAGATATTGATTCTGTTATTTGTTGTTAAACCCACAACAGTAAAATCAGCCTTTATATGCAGTAAAGCATCCTTGTTATACTCGCTGTGGAAACCCAAGGGGTTAATCCTCTGCATGTGTAAAAAGGCTGTTTGCTCTTGTCTTTTCTGATCCTCCTCTTCTTCTACAGTCCCCAATCCATCTCCAAATAGAACAGAGGGTAGGGAACAGTGGCGGCTGGTGCTCAAAATTTTTTGGGGGGCGCAAACAAACTGAAAAAAAAAAAAATAACAATTGTCGCCACTGTGCCCATTAAACGCAGCCACTGTGCCCAAACGCCACCAGTTTGCCCCCTCAAATACAGCCAGTTTGTTTCCATATACAGCCAGTGTGCCCCCATATATATATATATATATATATATAGCCAGTGTGCCCCTATATATATATATAGCCAGTGTGCCCCCATATACAGCCAGTGTGCCCCCATATACAGCCAGTGTGCCCCCATATACAGCCAGTGTGCCCCCATATACAGCCAGTGTGCCCCCATATATATAGCCAGTGTGCCCCCATATACAGCCAGTTTGTCCCCATATACAGCCAGTTCCCCCCAAATGCAGCCAGTTTGTCCCCCATATACAGCCAGTTCCCCCCAAATGCAGCCAGTTTGTCCCCCATATACAGCCAGTTCCCCCCAAATGCAGCCAGTTTGTCCCCCATATACAGCCAGTTCCCCCCAAATGCAGCCAGCGTGTCCCCCATATACAGCCAGTTCCCCCCAAATGCAGCCAGTTTGTCCCCCATATACAGCCAGTTCCCCCCAAATGCAGCCAGTTTGTCCCCCATATACAGCCAGTTCCCCCAAATGCAGCCAGTTTGTCCCCCATATACAGCAGTTCCCCCCAAATGCAGCCAGCGTGTCCCCCATATACAGCCAGTTCCCCCCTAATGCAGCCAGTTTGTCCCCCATATACAGCCAGTTCCCCCCAAATGCAGCCAGTTTGTCCCCCATATACAGCCAGTTCCCCCCAAATGCAGCCAGCGTGTCCCCCATATACAGCCAGTTCCCCCCAAATGCAGCCAGTTTGTCCCCCATATACAGCCAGTTCCCCCCAAATGCAGCCAGTTTGTCCCCCATATACAGCCAGTTCCCCCCATATACAGCCAGTTCCCCCCATATACAGCCAGTTCCCCCCATATTCAGCCAGTTTGTCTCCCATATACAGCCAGTTTGTCTCCCATATACAGCCAGTTTGTCTCCCATATACAGCCAGTTTGTCTCCCATATACAGCCAGTTTGCCCCCCATATTCAGCCAGTTTGCCCCCCATATTCAGCCAGTTTGCCCCCCATATTCAGCCAGTTTGCCCCCCATATTCAGCCAGTTTGTCCCCCATATTCAGCCAGTTTGTCCCCCATATTCAGCCAGTTTGTTCCCCATATTCAGCCAGTTCCCCCCATATTCAGCCAGTTTGTCCCCCATATTCAGCCAGTTCCCCCCAAATGCAGCCAGTTTGTGCCCCATATTCAGCCAGTTCCCCCCAAATGCAGCCAGTTTGTGCCCCATATTCAGCCAGTTTGTCCCCCATATTCAGACAGTTTGTGCCCCATATTCAGCCAGTTTGTCCCCCAAATGCAGCCTTTCCCCCCCCCCCCCCCAGCCCTGCACTTACCTTTCTCGGTCCGCGCCGTCCTCGATGTGTTCTCCCGCCCTCGATGTCGCTTCAGCCAATCAGGTTACCGGACCGGTAACCAGATCCGGTGAACCTGATTGGCTGAAACCTCCACACAGTCTTCTTCCAGGAACGCACCCCCGTGCGTACCTGGGAGGAGTTTTTGGAAGCCGAATACAGCCTGAGAGCTGTATTCGGAAAGCCTATCAGAGCCGGTGGCTCTGATAGACACTTCCAAGCCACACCCACCGCTGACCGCCGCTCTAATTCATATGGCCGGCGCTCACCAGGAGGCCGGCCATATGAATAGTGGGCAGCGCGGCAGCGGTGACAATACATAGATTCATGCAATGCATGAATCTGTGTATTGTCTTTCAGTGGCGGATGTAGTGACTGCAGAGTCCTGGGGAGAGCGGATGTAGTGACTGCAGAGTCCTGGGGAGAGCGGATGTAGTGACTGCAGAGTCCTGGGGAGAGCGGATGTAGTGACTGCAGAGTCCTGGGGAGAGCGGATGTAGTGACTGCAGAGTCCTGGGGAGAGCGGATGTAGTGACTGCAGAGTCCTGGGGAGAGCGGATGTAGTGACTGCAGAGTCCTGGGGAGAGCGGATGTAGTGACTGCAGAGTCCTGGGGAGAGCGGATGTAGTGACTGCAGAGTCCTGGGGAGAGCGGATGTAGTGACTGCAGAGTCCTGGGGAGAGCGGATGTAGTGACTGCAGAGTCCTGGGGAGAGCGGATGTAGTGACTGCAGAGTCCTGGGGAGAGCGGATGTAGTGACTGTAGAGTCCTGGGTTTACTAACACCTTTAAAGTAGGATTCCAGCCTAAACCTAGTTACACAGTTTATCTGGTTGGAAAAAAAAGACACAAGTCCATTTGGTCCAACCAACAGAGAAAAAAAAGAAGAAAACCTCCATAGATACAATCCTATACACACAGTCGATGATTGGATCTCGCTCCCTTGCTAATGATTAAGACTGAGTTTATTTTCTGATATTGTTGTACATTTTCCCCGTAGACAGTCTTCATCTGGAGGATGGGCAGGCTGTGCAGCTGGAAGATGGGACCACGGCTTACATCCATCACTCTACCAAAGGTACCCGGATTTCATTCCGCTACAGGCTGGGCAGAATGGTAGTCAGCTGGCAGCACCACTCTAGGGCGCTCAGTATAGTTTGGCAGCAGTGCTCTCCCCATGGTAGTCCGAAGGATAAAATAACCTCCCATCCAGTCTGGGTGCAATTGATAACCTGTCCAGATAGTAATGACTGTTCATTTGGAAAGTAGTGACAGTTACATCGATCATAGCAGCTTATTCCAGTTCTCCAATACAGCATCGATCTGCAAAAACGAATAGCGCTTCTAAGAGCAAAACTGGTACAACACCCTACGGCGTCACAGATATGTGGTGACATAGACTTATGCGTAGTACAGATAACAGGCTGTGGCTCGCTTATGCAGAAAAAGTGAACGATCATCCTACACCATGGGAGGTAAGTACAGCTGGGACCTGGGGAGGGTGTAGGGCAGGGGGTCTCAAACTGGCGGCCCTCCAGCTGTTGTTGCCCATTAGGCATTGGAAGGCTGACAGTTACAAGCATGACTCCCACAGACAGAGAAATTATGGGACTTGTAGTTCCGCAACAGCTGGAGGGCCGCCAGTTTGAGACCCCCTGCCCTACACCCTCCCCAGGTCCCAGCTGTACTTCCCTCCAAGGGTGTAGGATGATCATTCACCTTTTTATATTTGCTTTAACCACTTCCCGCCCATAGGATGTCATATTAAGTCGTTAGGTTGAAGGGGTGATTTCTGGATGCTGGGTGCAGCTACAGGCATCATTCAGATACAGTATACCGTATATACTCGAGTATAAGCCGACCCGAATATAAGCCGAGGCACCTAAATTTACCACAAAAAATGGGAAAACGTATTGACTCGAGTATAAGCCTAGGGTGTCCATCTGCATGCCTCACTGTGCCTCACTTTACCTCACTGTGTCCATGTGCATGCCTCACTGTGTCCATGCCTCACTGTGTCCATGCCTCACTGTGCCCATGCCTCACTGTGTCCATGCCTCACTGTGCCCATGCCTCACTGTGCCCATGCCTCACTGTGTCCATGCCTCACTGTGCCCATGCCTCACTGTGTCCATGCCTCACTGTGTCCATGCCTCACTGTGTCCATGCCTCACTGTGTCCATGCCTCACTGTGTCCATGCCTCACTGTGCCCATGCCTCACTGTGCCCATGCCTCACTGTGTCCATGCCTCACTGTGTCCATGCCTCACTGTGTCCATGCCTCACTGTGTCCATGCCTCACTGTGCCCATGCCTCACTGTGCCCATGCCTCACTGTGTCCATGCCTCACTGTGTCCATGACTAGACTTACATTTAACATGGGAGTCTATGAAAGGGGTGCCCGGCTTTGAAAAATTGGTGCTCCCCGGCCGTAGGTTCCCCAGACAGAAAACTTTGCACACCTGTAGAGGAGAACTGGGGCTACAAATGTGCCAAGTTTTGGGTCCAGGGGACCTACGGCCGGTACCGGGTCCCCAAAGTCCGGGAGATCAGGCGCAAAAAGGTGACTCCAGTATAAGCCTAGGGTGTCCATCTGCATGCCTCACTGTGCCCATGCCTAGACTGACATTTAACATGGGAGTCTATATAAGGGGTGCCCGGTTTAAAAAATCAGTGCTCCCCGGCCGTAGGTCCCCTGGACAACAAACTTTGCACACTTGTAGAGGAGAAATGGGGCTACATGTGTGCCAAGTTCCGGGTCCAGGGGACCTACGACCGGCCGGTACCGGGTCCCCAAAGTCACCAGAGAAATTACTGTTTAACATGGGAGTCTATGGAAGGGGTGCCCGGTTTTGAAAAATCGGTGCTCCCCGGCCGTAGGTCCTCCAGGGGACCTACGGCCGGCCGGTACTGGGTCCCCAAAGTCCGGGAGATCAGGCCCAAAAATGTGTCTCGAGTATAAGCCGAGAGGGGCATTTTCAGCACAAAAAAAATATGCTGAAAAACTCGGCTTATACTCGAGTATATACGGTATATATATTTTTCTAGCCAGCGATTTACCTCTAACGTAAAAGCCATCCTAGCGGCTATGCAGCCGCTGGATTGCTTTCACAGGTAGCAAGATGGGACATCCGTCATCCCCGTGAGTCGGACCGCGGGAATGACTCGATTGCCGCAGGGATTTCCCCGCTCGCCTACTGACACTGTCCCCGATCTCCACTCTGTGTAATCAGAGCGGAGATCGGTGATGTGTCACTCGTAGCCACGCCCCCCTCAGTTAGTAACACGCCCCTAGGCACACTTAACCCCTTCAGCGCCCCTAGTGGTTAACCCCTTCACTGCCAGCATCATATTTACAGTAACCAGTGCATTTTTTTTTGCACTGATTGCTGAAAAAATGGTCCCAAAAATGTGTCAAAATTGTCCGATGTGTCCGCCATAATCTCGCAGTCACGAAAAAAATCGCTGATCGCCGCCATTACTAGTAAAAAAAAAATTTTTTTTATAAAAATGCCATAAAACTATCCCCTATTTTGTAAACGCTATAATTTTTGCGCAAACCAATCAATAAACGGCGATTGCCATTTTTTTTTTTTTCATTTTTTTTACCAAAAATATGTAGAAAAATACGTATCGGCCTAAACTGAGGAAGAAAAATGTTTTTTTATATATTTTTTGGGGATATTTATTATAGCAAAAAGTAAAAAATATAGTATTTCTTTCAAAATTGGCGCTCTTTTTTTGTTTATAGCGCAAAAAATTAAAACCGCAGAGGTGATCAAATACCACCAAAAGAAATCTCTATTTGTGGGGAAAAAAGGACGTCAGTTTTGTTTGGAAGCCACGACCGCGCAATTGTCAGTTAAAGCGACGCAGTGCTGAATCGCAAAAAGGGGCCTGGTCTTTATGCTGCGTATTGGTCCGGGGCTTAAGTGGTTAATGCCTAAGCACAATTTTGCAACTTTGACATGTGTTAGTAAAACCGTACATATCATCACTACTACTTTGTGCATTCTGTTGGAATAATACAGTGTTTTTGTCTTCAGGACAAATTATGCTGATCTGATTTTTTTTTTCATTATCAAAGGAAAACTGTCCCAAAATAGTAAAAAACAAAAAAAAATTATATATATATATATATTTTTTTTTCTTCTTAATTTTACTGTATATTTCTTGTTGCTACCATAACCTACTACAAAAGAACAACCCAAAATTAAAATCTCCTTCTCCTGACGATCGCAGCGATACCACATATGTGTATGTTAGCTGTTGTTTGTGCCCGTAGTACAGCCCAGAAACAATAGTGCGCATTTTGCCCTTTTGTTTTATCCTACCTAAAACACACTAACACTGATGCTAATTTAAAAAAATAAATCCTGCCCAAAATATACTCGCCTTGACCTTTTGACCCTTTCTTGACCCAAACACTAACCTAGATCAAACCGTGATCTAGGTATTTTTCTTTATTTTTTTCTTTATTTATTATATTTTAACACATAATTTTTTTTTTTCTCTCTTTCTCTCTCTGCAAGAAAAGAGAAAGATACAATGTATCTTTCCTCTCCATTCACAGAGAGAGAAATACAGGGACAGGCTTCACAGTGACTGCCAATCAGAGGCTACCGCAGCGATCAGGTGACCCGGAATCGGAAGTTCCGGGTCCTGAACATTAGTAGGAGACCTGGGGGCTCTCGTGAGACCCCGGTCTCCGTGCTCGGAGCGTGCTGTGCGGCGGAAAAAAATAAATCGAATTTATCCTGGACTTTATGCAGGCCATAGATGGTCGAATTTCGAAAGAATTTTCTTTTGAAAATCAGAAAATTTGTGCGTTTTGTAATCCGATGGTGCCACCATTGATTTGAAAATTCGACCAACCAAACCTTCAATTTCACCTCATGATGCTGCAGAAAAGAATTTTTTGTGGCTGGGAATCTTCTTTTCTTCCCGGTAATTTTTCTTTTCTTGCACGTGTGCATTTCTTTTTCAATTACATTTCTCGCACATGTCTGATTACTCAAATTTGATGGCCGCACGAAAATGGGCTGTTGCTGCAGCCCACTAAGGGTGCGAACTACGAATGAAAATTCTTCGATAAGATTTTCGAAAGAAAATTCTTTCGAAATTCGACCCGTGTGTCGGCCTGCCTTATTCTAGTCCTCTGGCATTCTCATCCATCTTCTGTCCTTCTAGACAAAGTTGTCAATGGACCTTTTGAAATAAAAGGTTTGCAGTTCATCCTGATATTTATAGCGAAGCCCCGTTTTATAAGTACATCTGACGTTTTCCTTCATACGTAATGTTGAAAGATTTGCTGGAACTCCTTCCTGTAGAGAAACATGGCGGTTCTCTGTGTTTCCGTTTTGGCAGACTCCTATGACCAGAGCTCTGTACAGGCCGTGCAGCTCGAAGATGGCACAACGGCGTACATCCATCACACGGTGCAGGTCCCGCAGCCCGACACCATCCTGGCTATCCAGGCAGACGGCACGGTGGCCGGACTACACACGGGAGAAGCCACCATCGACCCGGAGACAATCACTGCTTTGGAACAGTATGCCGCCAAGGTAAAGCTTGATTTTTTTTTTTTTTAAGTTTGGCTGCCAAATGTGGATCGTACTTCCTCGGGACAGCGTTACAGAATGTCGGATTTGTTTCAGGTGTCGATTGAAGGTGCAGAGAATGTGGGCAACAACACCTTAATCACAGACACTGAGACAGAGAAGAAAATGCAGGTTTGTGATAATCATTTGTGGGAAACTCCTGAGTTTGTTCAGTTACTTTTGTCCTTATACTCCTATATATATAGATCATTTATTTATCACTAGAGGGGTCACCAGCAGGAGAAAGGAGGTCCTGATCCCTCTATATAGATCTTTATATCACTAGAGGGGTCACCAGCAGGAGGAAGAAGGTCCTGATTCCTCTATATAGATCTTTATATCACTAGAGGGGTCACCAGCAGGAGGAAGGAGGTCCTGATTCCTTTATATAGATCTTTATATCACTAGAGGGGTCACCAGCAGGAGGAAGGAGGTCCTGATTCCTCTATATAGATCTTTATATCACTAGAGGGGTCACCAGCAAGAGGAAGAAGGTCCTGATTCCTCTATATAGATCTTTATATCACTAGAGGGGTCACCAGCAGGAGGAAGGAGGTCCTGATTCCTTTATATAGATCTTTAGTGAAACTAGTTTTGGAGATCTCACTTACAAAAAGATATTGATAAGATAGAACGAGTCCAGAGAAATGGTGAAAGGTCTGGGGGATAGAACCTATTAGAACAGGGGTGTCAAACTCAATTTCATCGTGGGCCGCATCAGCATTAGGATTGTTCTCAAAAGGGCCGGTTGCATCTGTAAGATTAGATGTCCAGCGCATTCCCTCCCCTTCCCTCCCCTTTACATTGGATGTCAAGAGCCACCCCACCATCAGAAGTTGAGTCCCCCACCCTCCCTTACATCACAGTGCACCCCCCCCCCCTTACCTTTTGCTGCTGCTGGGAAGAAGCTGGATGCATTGCTTGAAAGCAGAAAGTAGGGGTCTGGAGGAGGACCAGAGGAGGGCTGGAGCTCTCCTGCAGCTGCAGGAAAGGTGTGATGGCCACATCAAATGGCCTGGAGGGCCGGATTCGGCCCGCGGGCCTTGTGTTTGACACCTGTGTATTAGAAGAATGATCCTGAGAAGTTGTCACAATCAGACCTTCAGATTTTCCTTCTTGTTTTCTATCCGGCAGATTGTATTACAAGGTCATCAGCCTCGAGTAACGGCAAAACCCCCGCAGACAAACGAAAAGGCCTTTCGCTGCGACTTCGATGGTTGCGGCAAACTATACACAACCGCACATCATCTTAAGGTAACCCCCGATCCTCGCCTGTTCGGGTCCAAGATTTTAATGACTAACTTCATGGTGGAATTTGCTCAATTATAGGAGCAGTTAATTGTGGTCTTTGCGGTGCTGCAATCACTTACCAACACTCACCTTAGGTCCTGCGCACACCTATGCGGTTATCTGTAGTTTCCACCAGCACAGGCAGTGCACAGGACAGGAGTCCGATGAGCAATACTGAACTACAATTGTATAAAGTTTTTAAATTTGCAAAAAGGGAAGTTTTATATCCCCTGAAATGGAAAGAAATGCAATAGTTATGCATTATTACATGTTAATACATCTGAATCATGGGAATGATGGATAAAAGAAAAAAGCCACACATATGTACCTACATCCTAAAATGCTGCAACAGGAGTGCAAACACATTTAAAAACGGCCTGAAACTGCATGAAGGTCAGCATTTTAAAAGTGCATTACCCTAGTTTTGCCACAAGGGGGCAGCCATACACTCTCAGTGTGGCAAGAATTCAATATCCTCATACCCAAGCTCTCCGTGGTTTATCAAGACCCGTTATGAAATGTGAAACTTCTTATACTCTTTATTTAGGTTGTGGGAATAAAACTTCGGCCTTCCTTTCCCTACAGTTATACAGACGCATCACCTGTACAGAAATGGCATACTTTGATTACATTGCACACTGTGAGCTCCTCACACTGCATTAGAAGCTGCAGCCAGTCTTTTCCTGGCTGGAGAAGTCAACCATTATCTAGCATTTTCTCCGGTCTGACTGTTCCTGACCTGCCCCTTTCATTCATTGGATTCTTACAATCACTGAGACTCAGTGGCACATGTTGACATATCTTGTGACTCCGCGTTCTCCTTCTGTACAACCTGTGATTCCGCGCTCTCTTCCTGTTCACCCTGTGACCCCGCTCTCTTCCTGTTCACCCTGTGACCCCGCTCTCTTCCTGTTCACCCTGTGACCCCGCTCTCTTCCTGTTCACCCTGTGACCCCGCTCTCTTCCTGTTCACCCTGTAACTCCGCTCTCTTCCTGTTCACCCTGTGACTCCGCTCTCTGCCTGTTCACCCTGTGACTCCGCTCTCTGCCTGTTCACCCTGTGACCCCGCTCTCTGCCTGTTCACCCTGTGACCCCGCTCTCTGCCTGTTCACCCTGTGACCCCGCTCTCTGCCTGTTCACCCTGTGACCCCGCTCTCTGCCTGTTCACCCTGTGACCCCGCTTTCTGCCTGTTCACCCTGTGACCCCTGCGCTTTCTTCCTGTTCACCCTGTGACCCCTGCGCTTTCTTCCTGTTCACCCTGTGACCCTGCGCTTTCTTCCTGTTCACCCTGTGACCCCTGCGCTTTCTTCCTGTTCACCCTGTGACCCCTGCGCTCTGTTTCTGTTTACCCTGTTCACCCCGCACTCACTTCCTGGTCACCCTGTGACCCCTGCGCTCTTTTCCAGTTCACCCTATGACCTCTACACTCACTTCCTGTTCACCCCGCACTCACTTCCTGTTCACCCCGTGACCCCCCACTCTGCCTATTTACCCTGTGACCCCCCACTCTGCCTATTCACCCTGTGACCCCGCACTCTTCCTATTCACCCTGTGACCCCGCACTCTTCCTATTCACCCTGTGACCCCGCACTCTTCCTATTCACCCTGTGACCCCGCACTCTTCCTATTCACCCTGTGACCCCGCACTCTTCCTATTCACCCTGTGACCCCGCACTCTTCCTATTCACCCTGTGACCCCGCACTCTTCCTATTCACCCTGTGACCCCGCACTTTTCCTATTCACCCTGTGACCCCTACTCTCTTCTTATTCCTGTACATCCTGTGACCCCCCCCCACTCCCTTCCTGTACATCCTGTGATCCCTCCGCTCTCTTCCTATACATCCTGTGATCCCTCCGCACTCTTCCTATACATCCTGTGATCCCTCCGCTCTCTTCCTATACATCCTGTGATCCCTCCGCTCTCTTCCTGTACATCCTGTGACCCTGCGCTCTCTTTCTGTACATCCTGTGACCCCGCCCACTCTTCCTGTACATCCTGTGACTTTCACACTCCATCTGTATTTCTGCTGTGTAGAGATGTGACGTGTTTTATGAATACACCTTCTGTGGAGTCATTTGCAGCACTAAGCTGAATGTTCTTACTGACAGGTCCATGAACGATCACACACGGGGGACCGGCCTTATCAGTGTGAACATGGAGGTTGTGGAAAAGCATTTGCAACAGGTATTGTGGACACATTTGCGCACTTTGTTTCCTTGCAACTGCCCGTTATGCTGTCTTTTTTTTTTTTTTCTCCAACTGTCGTTTTCCAGAACTGAATGATATGTTTTTTCAATGCATGTTGTCACTCTCCTGCATCTGCCTAATTAGTTTTGTCTGCAACTGAAAGACAAAAAGGATTGCAGCTCACAAGTTTGCATAGCATGCCAGTGTCTAAATAGAGCAGGCAGTGTCAGGATGGCGCTTGTCCATGCTCCTCATAGAAAGCTTAATCACAAGGACTGGACACACACTAATGATATTGGCATTTTCATAAAAACTTTATTGTTCCAGATGTACACACTGGAAGCCCCACCTTGAACCCCCCCTCCCCCAGAGACAAGCTTAGTTATAGAGATCTAGAGTGTACAGTGTCAGAATGGGGAGGTCCCAGGTTGGGGCTTCTAGTGTGCACTTCCGGGACAATAAAGTTTTTATGAAAATGTTGACATCATTGGTGAGTGGTTGCTCTTTGTTATTTAGCTGTAGTTTGTGCTTCACGTCTTATTCTCTTCTGTCTGCTGGAGCCGTCATTCAGCATCTGTCGTCCTGTCCTGTTCCTCAGGTTACGGATTGAAAAGCCACGTACGCACTCACACGGGAGAGAAGCCTTACAGATGTACAGAGGAAAATTGCACCAAATCATTCAAAACGTCGGGAGACCTCCAGAAACACATCCGAACGCACACAGGTAACCAACATGGGACCGCCTATAATATCTCAGAATATAAGCCACCTAGATGTATCTGCTCATAGCGCCCAGCATGCTCCAGGAGCTACAAACCCAGGACACTCAGCCTTGCAAATACTGACTTCTGTTCCTGAAGTCTGACCCGCCCCCCTCATTCCTCCCACATCCCAGTGTTTTGGTGTATGACAGAGGCGTAACTAGAGCTTTCAGGGTCTGACCCCCGGCCAAGGCCCTTCCCTCCTTAAATACGGTCCCACAGCGGAACCCTTTCACTTGTTTTGCAGCAGGCTCTAAGACGGCAGGAAGGGGTCAGCGCGGTGGCGTAATGCCAGGGCCCGGCCGCAAGTGCAACCTTTCCTACCCTGGTAGTTCCTTCACTGGTGTCAATAGCTTTTTATTTTATTTTTATTTTTTTAAAGAGAAGTATGGCTTTCTCCCCTCCTATTTATACTTACCTAGGTGGATGCAGCATCTGTCCCCCGTTGTTGTCTCTGCACTGAGAATTTTTTTTTTTCTATACTGTCACCAGTCAGTGTCCCTGATTGCCACCACACCAAGTTATATGATGATGCTGTACTGCACTGGTGACAGTATGTAAAAAAAAAAAAAAAAAAATTGTGGAAAAATATATATTTTTAAGAATTTCTTATTTTTCCAAAAATTGAGACAAGAAATGACAACTTCAAAAAACTCGCCATGCCTCTTACTAATTACCTTTCCAAAAAAGGAAACTCTATAACTTTCCTACAGACTAAATAATAGACACTGATTTGGGTTATTTTTACCAAAGAAATGTAGCAGAATACTGTACATTTTTGTCCTAAATTTAGAAAGAATGATTATTTACCGTATATACTCGAGTATAAGCCGACCGAGTATAAGCCGAGGTACCTAATATTACCCCAATAAACTGGGAAACGTGTTGACTCGAGTATAAGCCTAGGGGGGGAAATGCAGCAGCTACTGTAAGCGGAAAAGAGGGTCAACAATGCCCATTTGCACGCCTCACTGTGCCCATTGCCACCTCACTGTGCCCATTGCCACCTCACTGTGCCCATTGCCAGCTTACTGTGCCCAACCTCACTGTGTCCATTGCAGCCTCCCTGTGCCCGAGTCAGTGTACCTTTTTAAAATCTTCTTAGACTGCAAGCGGCGTCCATTGTTTAAATATCGCGGCTTCCTCCTGGTCCCTTCCGTGATAGGCGTTTCCAGCGAACACTGTGTTCAGTGTTCCGCCAGTCACGGACGTCTTTTCATCCTCGTGCAAGAGAACGTCCATGATAGGCGGAACCCTAAACACAGTGCCTGCTGGGAAACGGAGTCCGAGAATGAGAGGATCTCTGTGATAGGCGGAACACTCAACACAGTGTTTGCTGGAAACGCCTATCACGGGAGGGACCAGGAGGAAGCCGCGATATTTAAACAATGGACGCCGTCCACAGTCTATGAAGATTTTCAGGTGCACTGACTCAAGTATAAGCCGAGGGGTGTATTTTCAGCCCTAAAAAAAGGGCTGAAAAACTTGGCTTATACTCGAGTATATACGGTATTTGCAAAATTTCATAACGGAAACAAAGAACGTGTTTTTTTTTTTTTTTTAACTTGCCCATTAGTGCAGCCTTATCTACGCACATCAGTGAAGGAGACAAATTACTTATTTACAAAACTTAATAACAAAAAACGAATTTGTGTTTTTATTTTTCTTCAAAATTTTTGGTCTTTTTTCGTTTACTTGGCAAAAAATAAAAACCGCAGAGGTGATTAAATACCACCAAAAGAAAGCTCTATTTGTGTGAACAAAATGATAAAAATGTCATATGAGTACAGTGTTACATGACCGCCCAATTGTCATTCAAACTGTGACAGAGCTGAAAGCTGATTGGCCTGGGCGTGATGAAGGGGGTGAAAGTCCCTGGTATTGAATGCTCTTCATGTCGGTATTATTGGACATGACTGTAATTTTATACGTTTTACTGGAGGAATGTGGGAGAGGCTGCGCCTGCTTTTCTTTTCCGACTCTGTCATTCTTGCCATTATTAGTGAACTGTCCCGATCCCACCGCAGCCCCCATTCCTATCTCTGTGTTCTCTGGGTAGATCTGGTTTCCTCAGTAACGTGGTTTATGTAATCGTTATATAACTCCTCCTAACAGACAGGAAGGAGAGGCCTCTGTGTTCTGGGCACAGCGCCCTCGCAGCCTCTGTACAGAACACCGCATTCTCTCCGCCCCGGAGTCTGCAACACAAGACCACGGCAGCGGCACATTTGAATAGACAAGCGAGGATTCTCATTGGCTGCTAGTAACACACACACATCCTGTCATAGCTACAAGTATGTGTGCGTTCTGATGTCATTATTATGTGTGAGGTATTCATGGCAGGAGCTGGATTGCCTTTAAACAAACCAAAAAATAAACTGTTGTAACCCCTGAGTGGCCGGAGCATTTTGTAACATCCTTTTATTTATTTTTTCCATGAATGTCCATTACAGACATGTAGGCTGCATGTCCGTAACTGACATTCATGGACAGATGCAACAATTATGGATTTTACAAACTGTTTGTAAATTTACTGAAAGTTGGCAACCCTGGTATATGTGTGTGTGTATATATGTATGTATGTATATGTGTGTGTATAACCACCTCCCTACTGTGCACGAAAACCCCCTTCCTGCCCAAGCCATTTTTCAGCTTTCAGCGCTGTCACATTTTGAATGACAATTGCGCGGTCGTGCGACGTGACTCCCAAACAAAATTTGTGTCCTTTTTTTCCCACAAATAGAGCTTTCTTTTGGTGGTATTTGATCACCTCTGCGGTTTTTATTTTTTGCGCTATAAACAAAAGAAGAGCGTCCAGTTTGGAAAAAAAACACTATTTTTTACTTTTTGCTATAATAAATACCCATTTTTTTTTTTAAATAAAATTTTCCTCAGTTTAGGCCGATACGTATTCTTCTACATATTTTTGGTAAAAAAAAAAAATCGCAATAAGCGCGTATTGATTGGTTTGCGCAAAAGTTATAGCGTGTACAAAATAGGGGATAGATTTATAGCATTTTTATTTTTTTATTAGTAATGGCGGCGATCTGCGATTTTTTTATTGTGACTGCGATATTGCGGCGGACACATCGGACACTTTTGACACATTTTTGGGACCATTCACGTTTATACAGCGATCCCTGCTATAAAAATGCATAGATTACTGTATAAATGTGATTGGCAGGGAAGGGGTTAACCACTAGGGGGCGGGAAGGGGTTAAATATGTTCCCTCTATGTGTTCTTACTGTGGGGGGAGGGGACTGACTGGGGGAGGTGACCGATGGTTGTCCCTGTGTACAAGGGACACACCATCGGTCCCCTCTCCCTCACAGGACGTGGATCTCTGTGTTTACACACAGAGACCCACTTTCCTGCTCGTTTCCCGGGCAATTGCGGGTGCCCGGCGGCAATCGCGGCCGCCGGGCACGCGCACCGGGGCCTTGTGAACACGCCGCTGGCGGCGAGCGCGCGCCTTCTAGCTCGTTTTAAAGGGAGGACGTCATATGACGTCCTCCCAGAACGAGAGTATCCTCCGCCCGCCGTCAATTGACAGTGGGCGGTGGACAAGTGGATAATATAAATATATATATATATATTATATTTAGAAAATGTAAATAGATGGATAGATATAGATAGATATATAGATAGATATAGAGATGGATAGATATAGAGATGGATAGATATAGAGATATATAGTTAGATATAGAGAGAGATGGATAGATATAGAGATAGATAGATATAGAGATATATGGAGAGAGATGGATAGATATAGGGATGGATAGATATAGGGATGGATAGATATAGAGATGGATAGATATAGAGATGGATAGATATAGAGATGGATAGATATAGAGATGGATGGATTTAGAGATGGATATAGAGATATATAGATAGATAGATATAAAGATTGAGAGATGGATAGATTGAGAGATGGATAGATTGAGAGATGGATAGATAGAGAGATGGATAGATAGAGAGATGGATAGATAGAGAGATGGATAGATAGAGAGATGGATAGATAGAGAGATGGATAGATATAGAGATATATAGATAGATATAAAGATAGAGAGATGGATAGATAGAGAGATGGATAGATAGAGAGATGGATAGATTGAGAGATGGATATAGAGATATATAGAGAGATGGATAGATTGAGAGATGGATAGATTGAGAGATGGATAGATTGAGAGATGGATATAGAGATATATAGATAGATAGATATAAAGATAGAGAGATGGATAGATTGAGAGATTGAGAGATGGATAGATTGAGAGATGGATAGATTGAGAGATGGATAGATTGAGAGATGGATATAGAGATATATAGATAGATAGATATAAAGATAGAGAGATGGATAGATTGAGAGATGGATAGATTGAGAGATGGATAGATTGAGAGATGGATAGATTGAGAGATGGATAGATAGAGAGATGGATAGATAGAGAGATGGATAGATAGAGAGATGGATAGATAGAGAGATGGATAGATAGAGAGATGGATAGATAGAGAGATGGATAGATAGAGAGATGGATAGATAGAGAGATGGATAGATAGAGAGATGGATAGATATAGAGATATATAGATAGATAGATATAAAGATAGAGAGATGGATAGATTGAGAGATGGATAGATTGAGAGATGGATAGATTGAGAGATGGATAGATTGAGAGATGGATAGATAGAGAGATGGATAGATAGAGAGATGGATAGATAGAGAGATGGATAGATAGAGAGATGGATAGATAGAGAGATGGATAGATAGAGAGATGGATAGATAGAGAGATGGATAGATAGAGAGATGGATAGATAGAGAGATGGATAGATAGAGAGATGGATAGATATAGAGATATATAGATAGATAGATATAAAGATAGAGAGATGGATAGATTGAGAGATGGATAGATTGAGAGATGGATAGATTGAGAGATGGATAGATTGAGAGATGGATAGATAGAGAGATGGATAGATAGAGAGATGGATAGATAGAGAGATGGATAGATAGAGAGATGGATAGATATAGAGATATATAGATAGATAGATATAAAGATAGAGAGATGGATAGATTGAGAGATGGATAGATTGAGAGATGGATAGATTGAGAGATGGATAGATTGAGAGATGGATAGATTGAGAGATGGATAGATTGAGAGATGGATATAGAGATATATAGATAGATAGATATAAAGATAGAGAGATGGATAGATTGAGAGATGGATAGATTGAGAGATGGATAGATTGAGAGATGGATAGATAGAGAGATGGATAGATAGAGAGATGGATAGATAGAGAGATGGATAGATAGAGAGATGGATAGATAGAGAGATGGATAGATAGAGAGATGGATAGATAGAGAGATGGATAGATAGAGAGATGGATAGATAGAGAGATGGATAGATAGAGAGATGGATAGATTGAGAGATGGATAGATTGAGAGATGGATAGATTGAGAGATGGATAGATTGAGAGATGGATAGATAGAGAGATGGATAGATAGATATAGAGATGGATAGATAGATATATACTGGCATACAGGTACATTGTCCGGCCTGCCTGTACCGCTTGCCCGACAATAAAACTGCTGTGTGTGGCAAATAGTTAAAGTGTATCTCCAGCCAAAAATGTTGTCTTTGTTGTGCCCCACTCCACCTCCTCCCCCCCCTTACACAGCACATCATGGGAAGCAGAGGAGGAGTATGACTATATGTTGGGAGCTGAGCTATCATTCACATGTCCGCCTATGAGATAAATTAGGAAGGGGGAAACACACCCAGCTCCTAATTATTGTTTCCTTCTTCTACATGTGCCTGACTGGTAAAGGCATGGGGGGGGGGCCCATACACAGTAAGGGTCCTTTCACACGTCCTTGTCCATTATATGGACTCCGCTTGCTCAGCGGGGGGGGGGGGGGGAGAATCGATCCGCTGAGCAGGCAGATGACAGGTACTGTACAGAGATGGACCTGTCAGAGCCCTGCCCTCCTCTATGGGAGATCGGATGAAAACGGACCGCCTGTCTGTCTTCATCCGATCCTCCAGACGGATGGAAAATAGGGTTTCCATTTGTCTGGATTTGGTGGACAGGATTGGATCGGATAGCGGCGGGTGTCACCGGACATGTCATCCGCCGCACCATAGAGGTGAATGGAGGGTCCCATCGGGTCCGCCTGAAAAACTGACAGACTGATTTGATTGGATAGACCGTGTGAAAGGGGCCTTCGTGTTTTCACACAGAAAAGGTTCTCCTCCTTTTTCCGGAATGGCTCTTCTCTTCTCTTCTCTTCTATTGTTCGTTCAGAAGATTTCTTGTATGATAATTTTATGTTTCTTCCCCCCGCAGGAGAAAGGCCGTTTAAATGTCCATTTGAGGGCTGCGGAAGGTCATTCACTACCTCCAACATCCGAAAAGTTCACATCAGAACGCATACGGGGGAGCGGCCTTATTACTGCTCAGAACCGGGCTGCGGTAGAGCGTTCGCCAGCGCCACCAACTACAAGAACCACGTGCGGATACACACAGGTATCAGCGTTCTATTTCTCTAGTATATACCCATTGGATCTCCAACTCGCAAGATTATCGCCTTAATGTTGAGCATCCAAACACACACTATATTGTCAAAAGTATTGGGACACCTGCCTTTACACACACATGAACTTTAATGGTATCCCAGTCTTTGTCCGCAGGGTACAATATTGAGTTGGCCCCACCCTGTGCAGCTATAACACCTTCAACTCTTCTGGGAAGGCCGTCCACAAGGTTTAGGAGGGTGTCTATGGGAATGTCGAGCATCCAAACATACACTATGTTGTCAAAAGTATTGGAACACCTGCCTTTACACGCTCATGAACTTTAATGGCATCCCAGTCTTAGTCCGTAGAGTTCAATATTGAGTTGGCCCATCTATGGGAATGTTTGACCATTCTTCCAGAAGCGCATTTGTGAGGTCAGGCACTGATGTTGGAGGAGAAGGCCTGGCTCACAGTCTCCGCTTCCAATTCACCCCAAAGGTGTTCTATGGGTTTGAGGTCAGGACTCTGTGCAAGCCAGTCAAGTTCCTCGTCCCCAAACTCGCTCATCCATGTCTTTTATGGACCTTGCTTTGTGGTTGTTTATGATGACTCAGCAGCTTCACCCAGAACAAGTGTGCACATCAGAATGGGCATAGACAGTTCCCCAGTTTTATGGGTCAGTGACTCAAACTGCTGAATAAGGACGGTCAGCCGGGCAACTAGGATGTGCTACTGGAAAGGTCAGCCAGTGCCTCTACGTTTCTCTCATTGCAGGATTTCATTGGCAGTTTATATTCAGATGTTTGGTTATATTTTCTTCCTTGTACTGGAAGTAATAGCTGGGATCTCATTGGTTATTATGGGTAAGGCCCCTTTCACACTGGGGCGGTGGGTGCGTCGGCGGTAAAGCGGTGCTATTTTTAGCGGCGCTTTACAGTCAATTTAGTGGCGCTATTCGGCCGCTAGCGGGGTGCTTTCTTTCTCGTACATCACGGGACACAGAGCGACTTAGTCATTACTAATGGGTTATATAGATACCTTCAGGTGCTGGCACTGGCAACTTCCAAAACCGGAAGTACCCTCCCCTATATAAGCCCCTCCCATCCGGGAGCACCTCAGTTTTTTGCCAGTGTCTAAGGTGTTGGCCAAGAAGTAACATGTGTTTTTCACTGAGCTGGCGTACAGGTTCTTTTGGGCCTCAGTAAGCTATTCCGGATCCGACCAAAAAAGCTTCATAGCTAAACGGTCGGTACCCGGGCCTTGCAAGAGAAGAGCAAGGTTTTGCCTGTAATGCCTCTCTTAGGAGGGCTGGACCCTGGGATCCAGAGCTCTGGTCATACCCACGACCAAGATGTTTTCTGTGCAGGGTGCTATACAGGTCCAGGGGAGTGGAATCCTTGGGAACCCGGTCCCTGAAGGTTTAATTACAATGCCTGCCGTGATAGGTGAAGTTTGGGCTTCTGTGGACCAAACAGAGTCCTGCGGCGAGGAAAAGGTAAGTGGGGGCCCTCGGGAACTTGGTTCTATTGAGGGACCCCCAAGCCTATTTTGTCTTTCTGCCTGTTACCTAAGGTATTCCCGCTAATATTCTGTGTATGCCTGTTACTACTGAGAAAATGTAAAAATTTTAATAGTAGGCAAGAAAAAAAAAAAAAAAATGTAAGACCGCGGTACCTGTGTTAGACACTAGAGGCCGCTATGGTTCTTTTTTCTTGTAATGTGGATTTTTTTCTTCCAGAATCAAATCCAGGCAGTTGGTATGTTCTCTGCTGGGGAGCTGTCTCCTCTGCCCTGTTGCTGCGCTCATCCATCCCCGGGCCCTGCGGCAAAGGGACCCTGGCTCCCATCTAGCTCCTTATTGTTTTCAAAAAAGGCGCCGAAGGCGCACGTGCCCGCGCGCGTGCGCGGGCACGCGCCTCTATATATAGAGGCGATCTGGAAAAGGGGCGGAGCGGGTGGATGATGCTCAGGTGTGCGCCGCGGCGCTACTGCGCATGTGCGGGCGTCCAGCGTGTTTTAAAGCACATTATAGCTGGCTGTTGAAGTGCACAGACAGAGCTAGCAACAGTATAAAGGCACACAGAGGCGGTTGATACAGGCATCCCCTAGAAAGGCACTTTAGTAGACACCAACTGTGATATAGCAGCAATTGTGCTAGACTATTCTCAGTAAAAGTGGTGTATTACGGCTGGAATACCTCAGCTTTAGGCTTAGGAATATGCCGTCCAGAAGCTCCGGAACTGAATCTTCCAGGAAGCGAAGGGGGTCTCATTGGGCTCTGAGGATCTTGGGCATGCTTCTGCTGCACCAGTCTCCCCTGAAGTTCAGAGGTAAGTGACCGTAGAGACCCCGCAGGGGTACTTGGTACTGTGGCTGTCCTCAGTTCACCTGCTCCTGTGTATGTAACAGAGGAGGTTTTTTCCTCAGCTCTGGGAGGATTAGAGAGAGATTGTCAACATTGATCGCTGCCTCCCTGTCAGGGAAAGCACGCCCGATCTCCGTCTCCTCCTTCAGAGTGCCTGTTAGCAGAGCAACAGTCCCATACAGGGATCAACCTGCCTGAAGGGGATCAGGATGAGGTTGATTCTGTTATAGAGGAATCAACAGTGGGGGAACCTTTTCTCAGCATCTCAAGCTGAAAGATTATGGGTTCAGTCTCTGACTAACATGGTCCGATCAGCATTTAAAAATGCACCTTGCGGAACCATCAACCACTACTGTATCCTCGTTGGGGTCGCTAGAAGCCCCCAGACTGTCTGTTCTTTTCCACTTCACCCTTTACTGAAAGGGCTCATTTACCAGGATTGGGAACGTCCTGAGAAAATATTTATTCCCCCAAGAGATTTCCGGTGGTCTATCCCATGGAGGATAAGTTCATCAAAAAATGGAAGGTCCCTACAGTGGACGCAGCCATCTCTTGTATGTATAAATCACTGACATGTCCAGTGGATAATGTCCAAATGTTCAAGAACCCAATAGATAAAAGATTGGAGTCCTTATGAAAGTCTGCTTCTTTCTACAGCAGGCTTGGTGACACAACCAGCACTGAGGTCTGCTAAGCAGTGAAGGATCAGTTGAAACAGGTCTTGAGGGACTTGACAGATCAGCAGGCCTTGCCCTAGCTGATCTACCTAGAGCCTTAGGCTTTGCGGTTGACGCCATAAAGGATTCAGTCCATCAGGCCTCCCGCCTTACGCTGTCTATAGTACATATGCGTAGGCTTCTATGGCTCAAAAACTGGTCTGCTGAAGCTCCCTGTAAAGAATGGCTGGTTAGCGTCCCATTTCATGGTGAACGCTTATTCAGGGAAAACCTGGACAAATATATCCAGAAAATTTCCAGCGGTAAAAATACGCTCTTGCCGGTTAAAAACAGAGTTAGAGGTCCCTCTTTAAGAGGCCTGCTTCTCCAGTCCCTGGGGCATCGGCTGTGTAACAGTTCCGACGGCCTCCTCGGTCAATTCCCGGGGGTAAAAAACAGGGACAATAGCAGGGTAATGAGAAACCCTGGGTATGGGGAGGTACAAAACCTCCCCCAAAGTTAAATTCATTGAAGGGTTGCCCCCACTCAGTCGGGTGGGGGGAGGACTCCAGTTGTTCGCAAGAGACCTGGCGGGACACGATCAAAACAGATAGGTGCTCTCCGCAGTATGTTTGGGATACAGTTTGGAGTTAAAAGACTCTCCTCCTTCCCATTTTTGAGGTCAAACGTGCCAAGGGATCCCCGGAAGAGAGAGTCCCTCCTGTTGGCACTAGAACAACTATTGCTCCAAGGAGTAATTATGGAGGTTCCCCTGGAAGAATGAGGGTTCGGGTTTTACTCAAACCTCTTTACAGTCCCGAAGCAAACGCGGACGGGAGGCCCATATTAATTCTAAAAGGGCTATACAAATTCCTGTATATCAGGACTTTCCGATGGAGTCGATCCGATCGGTGGCCACTGCCCTACAAGGGGAGGATTGGTTAGCCGCGATCGACATCAAAGATGCTTATTTGCACATTCCCATCTTTCCAGTCCACCAAAAATTTCTACGCTTTGCAGTAGAAGGGCGCCATTTTCAGTTCAGAGCCTTACCCTTCGGTCTGGCCACAGCACCACGAGTGTTTACAAAAATTCTGGCCCTTTAAGGGCCAATCTAAGAACACAAGGTGTAATGATAATGGCATATCTGGATGACTTGTTGCTGATAGACCACTCAGTGAAGAAACTAGAAGTGGTCGTTCACAAGACAATCAAGTATCTGGAATCTCACGGTTGGATTATCAACCGAGACAAGTCAGCCCCTAAAAACCAGTCAAAAGTCTGGAATACTTGGGGCTAAGGTTGGATTCAGGCCAGAGAAAAATATTCTTGCCTCGAGGAAAGGTGTTGTCTTTGAAAGGTTTGATCCACTTAGTGGGTACAAAAAAGACAGCCGTCCATACGCCTGTGCATGAGGCTGCTGGGAAAAATGGTGGCATCATTCGAAGCAGTACCCTACGGTCAATTCTATTCAAGGAATTTGCAAGGGGCCATACTGTCAGCCTGGAACAACAAAGTTCAGGCCCTAGACTTACAATGTCCTTGTCCCCTTCCGTTCGCAAGAGCCTCCGTTGGTGGTTGGTTCCCCAGAATCTGGAAAAAGGGAAATCCTTCAGTCCGATTTCTTGGAAGGTGGTCACTACAGATGCCAGCCTTATAGGCTGGGGAGCAGTACTGGAGCAATAGTCTCTCCAGGGCAGATGGTCGGATGCAGAAAAGGCCCTGCCCATCAATCTCTTAGAGATACGAGCAGTCCGGTATGCCCTAGTAGCATGGACATCCAAACTCCAAGGGTCCCCTGTCAGAATTCAATCAGACAATGCCACAGCAGTGGCATATATCAATCATGAGGGGGGCACCAGGAGTCGTGCAGCCCAGAGGGAAGTAAATTACATCCTGAAATGGGCAGAAAGATATGTCCCAGCCATATCCGCGGTATTCATTCCAGGAGTGGAGAATTGGAAGGCGGACTTTCTAAGTCGCCAGCAATTATGCCCAGAGGAATGGTCCCTTCACCTCGAGGTTTTCTGGACAATATGTCAGCGGTGGGGAACATCGGATGTAGATCTTCTAGCATCCAGATTCAACGCAAAGGTGGACAGGTTTGTCTCTCGGACAAGGGATCCCCTAGCTTGCGGCTCGGATGCCCTAGTGTTCCCTTGGGATCAGTTCAAGCTGATATATGCATTCACACCGCCACAATGGTTACCTCGATTACTCTGCAGAATCAGGGTAGAAAAGAAACCAGTGATTCTGGTGGCTCCAGCGTGGCCCCGAAGAGCGTGGTACGCGGAGATTGTAAAATGTCAGTGGGGAGTCCTTGGACTCTCCCACGTCGTCCAGACCTGCTTTCGCAAGGACCGATATACCACCCTTCCTTACCAGCCCTAGGTTTGACGGCCTGGCTATTGAAGCCCACATTCTAAAAAAGAGAGGGCTCTCTAATTCTGTGGTATCTACCATGATCAATGCCAGGAAGCCGGTATCCAGGCAGATCTACTATAGAATCTGGAAGGCGTACATCGCGTGGTGTGAGGCCAAGAAATGGCATCCACGTAAATACGTAATAGGTAGGATTCTGGACTTCCTACAGTGGGCTGTAGATAGGAAGCTTGCCTTGAGTACTATCAAAGGTCAGTTTTCGGCCTTGTCAATATTTTTTTCAAAGGCCCTTGGCTTCGCATTCACTAGTCAAAGCCTTTAGATAAGGAGTGATGCGTATTAGCCCTCCGGTTAATATTCCCATATGTCCATGGGATCTAAACCTGGTTCTGTCGGTTCTACAGAAACAACCATTTGAACCATTACAGCATATTTCCTTGGTTCTTCTCACCAGGAAATTGTTTTTTCTAGTAGCCATTTGTTCGGCTAAAAGAGTGTCGGAATTAGCAGCTATGTCCTGTAGGGAGCCATATCTGGTTATCCATAAGGACAGAGTAGTGTTACGTCCTCATCCAGCCTTTCTTCCTAAGGTGGTATCAAGGTTTTCATTTGAACCGAGATGTGGTTCTTCCTTCTTTTTTCCCCAAACCTACTTCGGTAGAGGAAAAGTTATTGCATTCTTTGGATGTAGTAAGAGCAGTTAAAGCTTATCTAAAAGCCACTGCTCAGATTCGCAGAATGGATACTTTGTTTATTCTGCCGGAAGGCCCTAAAAAGGGTCAGGCAGCATCAAAATCTACTTTAGCCAAGTGGATTCAACAGGTCATTATGCAAGCCTATGGCTTGAGAAGGAGACCGCCTCCGTTCAAAGTTAGAGCGCACTCCACGAGAGCAGTTGGAACTTCATGGGCAGCGCATCACCAGGCCTCCCTGGCTCAAATCTGTAAGGCCGCAACATGGTCTCCAGTACACACGTTTACTAGGTTCTACCAGGTGGACGTTAGAAGTCAGGAGGATGTCGCCTTTGGGCGCAGTGTGTTGCAGGCCGCAAAAGATCCTCATGTCTGATAGCGCTCAGCTTATGTATGGTGTATCCCCCCCCCCCCTCGTTGGGCATTGCTTTAGGACATCCCATTAGTAATGACTATGTCGCTCTGTGTCCCGTGATGTACGAGAAAGAAAATAGGATTTTTATAACAGCTTACCTGTAAAATCCTTTTCTTGGAGTACATCACGGGACACAGAGCTCCCACCCCTCTTTAGGGACACTTATTGCTTTGCTACAAAACTGAGGTGCTCCCGGATGGGAGGGGCTTATATAGGGGAGGGTACTTCCGGTTTTGGAAGTTGCCAGTCCCAGCACCTGAAGGTATCTATATAACCCATTAGTAATGACTATGTCGCTCTGTGTCCCGTGATGTACTCCAAGAAAAGGATTTTACAGGTAAGCTGTTATAAAAATCCTATTTTTACCCCCCCGTTAGCGGCCGAGAAAGGGTTAAAACCACCGCAAAGGCAATTTGAGGGCGGTATAGCCGCGGTGCCCATTGATTTCAATAGGCAGGAGCAGTGAAGGAGCGGTATACACACCGCTCCAAAGATGCTGCTAGCAGGACTTTTTTTTACCGTCCTGCCAGTGCACCGCTCCAGTGTGAAAGCCCTCGGGGCTTTCACATTGGAGAGACTGCAGCAGCTGTTTCAGGGCGCTATTTTTAGCGTTATAGCGCCTGCAAAGCGCCCCAGTGTGAAAGGGGTCTAACAAATCCTTTCATATTCTAGTATGTGCAGAATAGTGTAATACCGCTTGTGACCACTGGGGGTCTCTCTGATTCATGGCCACCTTCCAAGTGAATGTGTAAGAACTGGAGCGAAGGAAAACGGTCCCACCTATTACCAATACCACCCAATTGTCTTCCAGCAAAAATTAAAATATATTCTTCCACCCCTTAGAATGTCAGCTTCCTTTACACAGTGGGGGGGGGGGAGATTTACTAAAACTGGAGAGTGCAAAATCCATTGCAGCTGTTCATGGCAGCCAATCAGCTTCTAACTTCAGCTTGTTCAAATAAGCTTTGACAATAAAACCTGGAAGCGGATTGGTTCCTATGCAGAACTGCACCAGATTTTGCACTCTCCAGCTTTAGTAAATCAACCCCCATAGTTGTATGTGGACACAGAGGGACTGTGGCCTGGGGCAGCGACCTAGACGAGATTGCTGATCCTCCCTCCACATTGTTTTTCCTTCTGAACAGGTGAGAAGCCTTACGTCTGTACGGTACCCGGCTGCGACAAGCGGTTCACAGAATATTCCAGTTTATACAAGCACCACGTGGTTCATACACACTCCAAACCGTACAACTGCAACCACTGTGGCAAAACCTACAAACAGATCTCCACGCTGGCCATGCACAAGAAGACGGCACACAACGACACGGAGCCCATCGAGGAGGAACCCGAGAGCTTCTTCATACCTCAGCCACGTAAGTGTCCACCAATTAGCAATGAGTCATTGTTGGGTGCTGTGCGTTGAGCCGGTCTCCACTTACGCCATCTGGGCCGGCCTTGGCTGCTGGTAATCAGGGCACAGGGTGTACATAGTTGGACCCCTTTCACACTGGGTCGTTTTGCAGGCGCTATAACGCTAAAAATAGCGCCTGCAAAGCGCCGTGAAACAGCCGCTGCTGTCTCTCCAATGTGAAAGCCCCGAGGGCTTTCACACTGGAGCGGTGCACTGGCAGGACAGTAAAAAAAAGTCCTGCTAGCAGCATCTTTGGAGCGGTGTGTATACCGCTCCTTCACCACTCCTGCCCATTGAAATCAATGGGCACGGCAGCTATACCGCCGGCAAAGCGCCTCTGCAGGGGCGCTTTGCTGTGGTTTTAACTCTTTCTCTTTCGCTAGCGGGGGTAAAAGCACCCCGATAGCAGCTGAATAGCGCCGTGAAATTGACGGTAAAGCGCCGCTTAAAATAGCGCCGCTTTACCGCCGACGCACCCACCGCCCCAGTGTGAAAGGGGCCTTATATATGTACTAAGGCTGGCTGCTTCCTCCTTTCCGTTGCCAGCTTGTCAATTATAACCCCGCAGTGTACTGTATACATTGCATACTGGAAATACTGCACCACCCTGCAGGAGGTGAGTAACCCTTCGGGTCTGTATTGGGCTTTGGACTTCTCTGACGTACAGGGCTCCATTCACAGAGTGGTATCTTACCGAATCCGAGTATGCGGGAAGATATAAGGAAATGATTCCGGGCGGCTGCACTTCCAATAATCCTTTTATTGAAGCTTCATATGACAAGTGGTTGACAGATGGAGCAGGGGACAAGAAGGTAGACGCAAATGTTAGCGCTTAGTCATTACCAGGCGGGAAGATACTGCACAGCATTTTTTTCAAAAAGTTTTTGGGCATTCACTAAAAAATGCTACTAAAATATCGTATGCACTATTTTATGAAGTAATTTGGTAGTAGTGAAAGCTTGCGGTAATTTACCACTGGCA
Source organism: Rana muscosa (assembly GCA_029206835.1). Lineage (NCBI taxonomy): Eukaryota > Metazoa > Chordata > Amphibia > Anura > Ranidae > Rana > Rana muscosa. The sequence continues at coordinate 208,904,594 of CM055119.1, forward strand.
GTAACCTGGTGGCCCCTCGCATCCTTAAGAACTGATGAGTCATCAGCTGTCAGCGGGGGTTCCCTGCTGACAGCTGAATGAAAAAATAATTGCCAGCATTGAAAAAATAAGAGAAAAAAACGGTATGGGGTCCCTTAGGTCTGGTATGGATTTTGAGGAGAACCCCCACACAGACATAAAAAAAACAAAAACAACATGGGGTCCCTCCCAAAATTCATACCAGACCCTTATCCAAGCATGCAGCCCAGCAAGTCAGGAAAGGGGGAGGACAAGCGAGTAGTCTCGCTCCTGAACCATACCAGGCCACATTCCCCCCCACCAGAGCTCCTTGTCCCCATGTTGATGGGGAGAAAGGCCTCTTCCCCACAACCCTGGTCAGTGGTTGTGGGGGTCTGCGGGCGGGGGGCTTATTGGAATCTGGAAGACCCCTTTAACAAAGGGGACCCCCAGATCCCAGCCCACCCATGTGAATTGGTAATGGGTACATTGGGGTGGGTTAATCAGAATCTGGAAGACGAGAGGGCCCCAGATCCCCCCCGTGTGAATGAATAGGGGTACTTAGTAACAGCTGGGAGGGTTTTAGCAACCTAGCAACAAAGCAAGACAGGATGATACCATCTCTGGAAGTTTTCGGCCAGGCTTCAGGAGGTGCACCTATAAGAAGGGCGTTATTTAACTTTGAGTGAGTGAGTGAGTAACTTGTATAGCGCTGCAATTGCGAACTAAATCGCCTCAAGGCGCTTTGCATCCAGTGTCGTTGAGATCGTTAGAAGAGATGGGTCTTTAGTATTTTCCGGAAGGCCCGATGGTTTTCTTCCATGCGGATATTCGTGGGTAGCGCATTCCATAGCCTTGGTCCTTGGACAGCAAACCTTCGTTCTCCCTTGGCTTTGTAGCGGGTCTTGGGGATGTGGAGGAGGTTTTGGTTAGTTGATCGAAGGTCACGAGTAGTGGTGTAGTGTTTTATTTTCTCGCATAAGTATTCAGGAGCGTTTCCTTGTGCGCATTTGTGGGTGAGGCAGAGGGTCTTGAATGTGATCCGATCCTTTACGGCTAGCCAATGGAGGCTTTTCAGGGATGGTGCGATTGATTCCCAGGGTTTTTTCCCTGTTACCAGTCTGGCCGCTGTGTTTTGGACGACTTGTAGACGTGCAACTTGGTATTTGGGTAGTCCTAGGTAAAGTGAGTTAGCGTAGTCAAGCCGTGAATTGATAATGGTTCCGACTACTGCAACTGGTCATGGCTGCACAATTTTTATTTATTTTTTTCAATCTACAGGCATCCCTTACCTGTATAGGCAATTTTTTGATAAAGGTGAGCAAACCCCTTTAATGAGTGTAAAAACAAATGTGGTAAATACTGCGCTGTCATCAACCATAAAACTGCAGCCAGCACAGCAAACGACAATTGCAAGTAACAAGATTATATATAATAAGTGCGGCGCTAAATGAGAATGGTCCTAATAAATGGACCATATAACAATAACTAGTGTTGGATAGTCAAAACATGTGTAAACATAATTAAATATACAAAAAATAATAATAAAAAGTGCAAAATTATTAGAATTTAAATTTAAAGTCCACACTGTGAAGTGAGTGGGGAAAAAAGTCCACACTGTGAAGTGATTGTAAAAAAAAAAAATGGTCCAAAAAATATATACCGGTAAATGATGAACTTTTCAACACTATTGCTTCATTTATATATTTTTTTGGACTGTTTTTTTAAACCCCTTTAATGAGACCCTGTCACCTGCACATTCAGGTAAGAATGGTATTTCCCACTCCCCTCAGCAAGGTTAACCACACTGCTCCACCCGGCCTCCCCACCGCCCAATGCAGGAGTACATACTGGGTAATCTCCACTGTCAGATGGTAAATGATTGACGTTTGACGATTAAGCCCTGTACACACGGCCGGGAATCCCGTCAGGAAAAAAACGTTGGTTTTTCTGAGGAAATTCCTGGCAAGCTTTTCTTGCAAAGCCCTGTGTACAGACTGCTATTCAAAAGAACCGCCGTTTTTTTGAATGGCAAGAACATGGTGACGTCATCGACTACGACGAGCATGCGCTCGACACATTCGATGCCGTCGCCGCCATCTTGCTTCACCCTACATATGCCTTGTAAACTACCGCACATGCGTTGAAGTCTCATCGAGCATGCGCGGGCTTACCTGGGGACAGGTAAGCATGTAGCCTCGTACACACGCACAGTTTTCTCATCGGGAAACAGGCCGACGAGAATCCCGACGAGAAAATAGAGAGCAGGTTCTCTGTTTTTCTCGTCGAGATTCCCGTCAGTTTTCCCAACGAGAAACCATACACACGACTGGTTTTCTCGGCAAAAAGCTCTCCCAGCAGTTTTCTTGCTGAGAAAACTGTCCGTGTGTACGAGGCTTAAAGTGGTTGTAAACCCACTTTTTCAACTTGCACCTACAGGTAAGCCTAGATTAAGGCTTACCTGTAGGTGCAAGAAATATCTCTCCTAAACCTACACGGTTTAGGAGATATTTACTAAAAAGACAGGCGCCGCTGTCTACGGCGCATACGCGCCGTAGACAACGGCACATTCATGGGGTTAATCCCATTCACAAAATCGGCTACTTACTTCCCAGCAATCGCTGGGCGTAGCCGAATGTGACAGCTCCCGCGCGCATGTGCGGAGTCACGTCTTTGCCGCTCCGGCCAATCACAGCGCGGGAGCGGCGCTGTGATTGGCTGGTGCGGCGATACCCGGAAGTAAAATTCCGGCTATCGCCGCAGTGATGTCTGCGTCTGGACAGAGGGACGCGGACTGCTTCGGGGGCCCCGATCTAAGGTAAGTGGTACATAATGAGCTAGTATGCTAGTCATACTAGCTCATTTTCTTTATCGTACACCACGGGACACAGAGCTAGTCATTACATAATGGGTTAAGGGTCACCAGCGGTGACTGGACACTGGCACAACCAATGGAAGACAGTTCCCCTCCATATAACCCCTCCCATCAGGGAAGTACCTCAGTTTTTTCGCCAGTGTCGAAAGGTGTTGGACGCGTTAGGAGGTGCTAAAGGAAAGCTCTACCAAAGAGACCCTCTGGGGGTAAAAGAGCTATGCTTTCGGATCCATCCAAGACGCCTACAAATGAGCTGAATCTGGATGGGATCCGGGCCTCATCCATGAGGCGTCGCCTGTAATGTCTCTCTTCGGAGGACTGGGCTCTAAGATCCAGCACTTTCGCTATTTCGCTATAAAGTCCTGGTAAGAGTCTTGTACAAGGCCCAGGGGAGAGGTATCCTTTAAATAGGAACCCATATCCCTGAAGGTTGGCACACATAGCCCACCGTGAAGGGTGAAGTTTGGTATCTGTCTGAAATCTTTCAGCAGAAAAACCTGCGGCGTGGATAAGGTGAGATTAGAAGGTCCATAACTAGGTTGGGACCTTTTTCAAAAAATGGATGTCTTCTTTTTTTCCACCACTGGGGGGAGTAAAGAGCTGAATATACTCACCTCACTCTGTTCAGTGTCGGCTTCGGCGAAGTACACTGCTCGTCACCTCCGCTGCTGAGCTTGCTGGGGCACCCCGATCCTCCTTTCGGTGGCCGACCAGACACCTGCAGATGCAGGTAAGTGGGAACAAGGGCTGATGAGAGTCCTCTCTCACTATGGCCACCGCCATAGCGCTAAGGGCCGCGCGCGGGAGCGCGCTTTATCGGGGGGGGGGGGGCGAAGGCGTGCACGGGCACGTGGCGCGCGCAGGCACAGAAACGGCGCCAAATTTAAAAGACTGTCAGTGTGAGAAGCACTGCAGCAGCAAGCAAGCTCGTTAGTTCTCTTGTTCCTGGCAGAGAAACACAGCAGCTATACAGGGACGTAAGACTCCATGTGGTTGGATTGGGTACTTCCTAGAAGACATCCATGTTATGCATAGTTATGTGTTAAAAGTTGCATACTTAATGTATTTGCTAAACTGAACACGGTAGTATATGCATTTAGGTACCTTGTATTTTGTCTAAACAGTAAGCCTTCCAGGGGAAGTAATACGGACAAAAAGAGATAAGAAAGCACCACCGCCTGAGAGGAGGCTCTAACTGTGCTGACTCGGTACCTTTCTCTCCTGTGTTGCTAAATGCACCTGTTCAGGATGAGCCATTACCTCTGTCAGGTATGGCGGCTTCCCCAGTGAAGCCTGGGCCTGTATATGTCACTGAGGACACTTTATCAGCTGCCCTAAATAATCTGGAGGAAAAAATTGCTACCTTAATCGCTAAGTCCTCTAAAAAGGACAATAAGCGAAGCAGGTCTCTTCCAGTATTGGACCTCCCTTCAGAAGTACCTGAGGGAGGAGGATGAGGAGGAGGAGGCTACATCAGCAGAGGATGAGGAGCCAGATTTTAAGGTCACAGGTACAATGCTATAGCAGTGCATTTAAGTTAACCTCTGCGGAGGTAACGGAATTACCTGTCTCCTCCCTAGGGTCATTAAGATCCCTGCAAGGTGCATGCTCCTTCCCGGTTCATCAGTTACTAGAGGATCTAATATACGCAAACTGGCAACATCCAGATAAGCGTTTCTCACCTCCAAAAAGGTTTAACATTCTTTATCCTATGGGGGAAAATTTTTTAAAGAAATGGAGCCTGCCTGCGGTAGTTGCGGCTATTTCTTGTGTAAATAAAAACCTGACATGTCCGGTGGATAATGTACAAGGGTTTAAAAGATCCTTCTGAGAGGAAGTTGAAATCCTCCTTCCTTTTGGCCGGCTCAATTACCCAACCTGCAGTAGCAGCAGTCGGTATGTGTCAGGTCATCAGCCAACAGGTAAAGCAGGGGCTGAAGGAACTGCCTTCAGAGCAGGCTAGAAATTGGGAAAATTTGCCTAAAGCCTTATGCTTCACAGTGGATGCCATGAGAGATTCTATCATACAGGCATCACGCCTTACACTCCAGCTGGTACAGATGCGCAGAGTACTTTGGCTTAAGCATTGGTCAGCGGAAACCCCATGCAAAAAGCTGTTGGCAAGTTCCCGTACCATGGCGAACGCCTATTTGGGGAAGATTTAGAAAAATATATACAGAAGATATCAAGTGGTAAAACGACTTTTACCTGAGAGAAAGAAAAACAAGAGATCTTGTTTTAAACGCTCTCTCTCCCCAGCTCCCGGGAAATCTGACTCCAGCCAGTGGCGGCGGCCTGTTTTAGCCGCCCACAAAAGCCAAGGGGCAAGCTCAGAAGAACAAGAAGCCGTGGGGTGCAAGAGCTAATAAGCAAGCCCCCAAAGCCTCTCAGTGAAGGGGCGCCCCCGCTCGGCCGAGTGGGAGGAAGGCTTTATCAGTTCTGAGCGACTTGGGGGTCAGAAATCCAGGACAATTGGGTAGTATCCACAATATCCTCAGGGTACAAACTGGAATTTCGAGAGATCCCACCTTCTCAATTCCGAGGTTCAAGACTCTCCAAGGATCCACAAAAAAGAGAATCCTTCTTCAAAGGTTTGAATCACTTAATGGCTCAAGGGGTAGTTACAGACGTACCCCAAAAAGAGCGAGGTGCAGGTTTTTACTCAAACCTCTTTGTGATTCCAAAGCCAAATGGAGATGTCAGACCCATCCTGGATCTAAAATCCCTAAATCGGTTCCTGAACGATCGCCATTTTCGAATGGAAACGATCCGATCCGTGGCCGCCACTTTAAAGGGCGGAAAATTCATGGCGCCCATAGATATCAAGGACGCACATTTACACATACCCATCCTCCCCGCTCACCAAAGATTCCTAAGGTTTGCGGTAGAAGATCGCCACTTTCAATTTGTGGCTCTGCCGTTTGGTGTAGCCACCGCGCCCATAGTATTCACAAAGGTGCTAGCTCCTCTGTTAGCAAACCTAAGAACACGGGGCATTGCGGTAACAGCCTATCTGGACGATCTACTAGTAATAGATCAGTCAAAGGAGGGATTGGGTCACGCTGTACACACTACAGTAGGATACCTGGAGCATTTAGGATGGATTATAAATTTACAAAAATCCTCTCTCCAGGCCCAAAGAAGGATAGTGTACCTGGGCATGATCATAGATACAGCCCAAAACGGGGTATACCTGCCAGAACCGAAGATACAGTCTCTGAAAGACCTGATCCACAAGGTCAAAGCAAACAAGAGGCCGTCTATTCGCCTTTGCATGAGACTATTGGGAAAGATGGTAGCCTCCTTCGAGGCGGTCCCTTACGCCCAGTTTCATTCGAGACTACTTCAAGGCAATATTTTAGCTTCCTGGAACAGGAAGAGCCAAGCTCTGGATATATCCATGCGCCTGTCCTCACAAGTACGCCACAGCTTCGATTGGTGGCTAGAAGCCAGGAATTTACGGAAGGGAAAGTCCTTCCTCCCAGTGGCCTGGAAGGTGGTATCTAGGGATGCCAGCCTATCGGGCTGGGGTGCAGTATTCGAGGAGGCTTCTACCCAGGGAACCTGGGCCAAGACTCAGGGGATCCTGCCCATCAATGTGCTAGAGATCCGGGCGGTATATCTAGCCCTCAAAACCTGGACATACAGGTTACAGGGCTACCCAGTTCGGGTTCAATCCGACAATGCTACTGCAGTAGCTTACATCAATCACCAAGGAGGCACCCGCAGTCGGGCAGCCCAAAGAGAGGTGAACCGGATCCTGGCATGGGCAGAAGAGCATGTACCTTGCCTTTCTGCAATCTTCATTCCAGGGATGGAAAATTGGCAAGTAGACTACCTGAGTCGTCAGCAGCTGCTACCAGGAGAGTGGTCTCTTCACCCCGAGATCTTTCAGGCCATATGTCTGAGATGGGGAAACCCAGATGTAGACCTGCTAGCTGCCAGGTTCAACAAGAAATTGGACAACTTTGTGTCCAGAACGAGAGATCCTCTAGCCTACGGGACAGACGCTCTAATAATACAGACGCTCTAATAACTCCATGGAATCAGTTCTCACTGATCTATGCATTCCCTCCGATCCCTCTTCTACAAAGACTGCTTCGCAGGATCAAGGAGGAGGGAATACCAGTAATCCTAGTGGCCCCAAACTGGCCCAGGAGGCCTTGGTACGCCGAGATTGTAAAAATGGCGATAGGAAGGCCCTGGAAGTTTCCACTTCGACACGACCTGCTGTCACAGGGTCCAGTATTCCACCCTTCCTTACAAAGGCTAAAGTTGACGGCCTGGCTGCTGAGACCCACATTTTGAAAAAGAGAGGGGTCTCTGGTCCGGCTCTTTCTACGCTCATTAATGCTAGAAAGCCAGCCTCCAGACTCATCTATCAGAGAGTCTGGAGAGCATACGTTTCCTGGTGTGGATCCAGATGTTGGAATCCTCAGAAATATGAAATAAGTAGGATTCTTGCTTTTTGCCAGTTAGGAGTGGATATGAATTTAGCCCTTAGCACCATCAAAGGGCAAATATCGGCTCTATCAGTCTTCTTTCAGAGACCATTGGCATCTCACTCCCTAGTTCGGACATTCATTAAGGGGGTACTGAGGATAAATCCTCCAGTCAGGACTCCCTTGTGTCCATGGGATTTGAATTTGGTATTGTCAGTGTTGCAAAAGCAACCTTTTGAACCTATTCGCCATATTCCTTTAATTATATTGAGTAGGAAGTTGGCCTTTCTGATTGCTATAGCTTCTGCTAGGAGAGTATCAGAGCTAGCAGCTCTTTCTTGTAAAGAGTCTTATCTAATTTGTCACAAGGACAAAATCGTACTACGACCCCATCCGGCTTTTCTACCTAAGATGGTGTCGGCTTTTCACTTGAATCAAGACATTGTTCTGCCTTCCTTTTTTCCAAACCCGCGGACGGCGGGGGAAAAATTATTACACTCTCTAGATCTACTGAGAGCGATAAAGGTGTATCTGCAAGCAACCGCTCAGATACGTAAAACAGATGTTTTGTTTATTTTACCAGATGGGCCCAAGAAGGGCCAAGCGGTATCAAAATCCACCATTTCCAGGTGGATTAGACAAGTAATTGTTCAAGCTTATGGTTTAAAGAACAGGACTCCTCCTTTTCCTGTTAAGGTGCACTCTACCAGGGCGATAAGTGCTTCATGGGCAGTGCACCACCAGGCTTCGATGGCTCAGATCTGTAAAGCTGCAACTTGGTCTTCAGTCCATACATTTTCCAAATTCTATCAAATAGATGTGAAAGGACATGAGGATTCCGCCTTTGGGCGAAGTGTGCTGCAGGCAGCAGTATAGGGCTTCTGGTCCGCAAGCGGCCTGTTTTGATCTGTGTCTCCCCCCCCCTTCATATGAGCATTGCTCTGGGACGTCCCATTATGTAATGACTAGCTCTGTGTCCCGTGGTGTACGATAAAGAAAATAGGATTTTTATAACAGCTTACCTGTAAAATCCTTTTCTTGGAGTACACCACGGGACACAGAGGTCCCCCCCTTCTTATGGGAACCTTACTGCTTTGCTACAAAACTGAGGTACTTCCCTGATGGGAGGGGTTATATGGAGGGGAACTGTCTTCCACTGGTTGTGCCAGTGTCCAGTCACCGCTGGTGACCCTTAACCCATTATGTAATGACTAGCTCTGTGTCCCGTGGTGTACTCCAAGAAAAGGATTTTACAGGTAAGCTGTTATAAAAATCCTATTATGCCTTTCTCTTGGCAAAAAAAAAAAAAAAAGTTAGTGGGTTTACAACCACTTTAAGGGTCGCAAATAAAAGCAATAAATCTTTTTTTCACCAGGGGGCGCCATACTAAAAGTATGCACAGGGCTCTTTTATAACCTGACCCGCCGCCCGTTATAACGTTTCAGCCATGACAGATTGAGGTATCGCAGCCCAGCCCCCTCCTATTGTGCACACCTTGATCCAGATAATCCACCCCCCCCCCCCCCCCAGCTGTTGGGGAGACTCGTCATTGATACGGGGATCACACTGAAGTGTCGGTTTATAAGAACAAAGCTCTTGTGCACACATAGTTGGTTTGTTTGCCCGGGACATCTGGCGTGCCAGACCTGAACACCTCACCTCCAATCCTTGGCACACAAAAGAACTGAGAGGCCCACGAAAACTATCCGTTTTTAACCTGGCACTGGGTCAGCTCCCAGAATCCCCGCCCGTGCCAGAGGGGTACCTGGCGTTCAGTCAAAGCCACCGACCTGGAACATCTATCCACCCCACAAATACATGAAATAAAGCTTTTCTGCAGCCATTGTTGAGCCCCGCGTCAGGGGAAAACCTCCATCTATTCTACTGTCACTGATATCTCTGTGATATATTGGAGTCCGCTCAGAACTACAGCAAATCATAATCCTGGCAAACAAAGTATACAAGTTACAGACTACAGCACAATAGAGGTAAACAAATAGTAACGTTGTATCCGGAAAGTGATTAATCCTCCATTAAAGCCAAAATCTGGACACCAGGAAAAACAAACTACGTGTACAGTGCATTTGTCTGTTTGCCTTGAATGGGCGAAGTGACAGTGCCTCTTTAATTAGCGTGCAGATTTCAACAGGTATCCAGTAATAACAACCAATAAAGGTCCACTCAATGCAAAGTTTTAGCTGTAGGAAAGGCCATGGGATGAGTCTCATTGGCTTCTCATCTCTTGATGATTCCAGCAGGGAGATCACTGTGCCATGGAGCCCGAGTCTTTCCTCACCCACCTTGGAGTTTGAGGCAATTCTTCCCCCTCTTGGGTTATTCCCACTCCACCTGTTACAGAGTTAGTCAGGTTGAAAAAAGACACAAGTCCATCCAGTTTAACCATTAAAAAAAAAATATATATATATCGTACAATCCCATATACCCAATTCTATACCCACAGTTGATCCAGAGGAAGGCAAAAAACCCCAGAAGAGCACGATCCAATTTGCTACAGCAGGGGGAAAAATTCCTTCCTGATCCCCCGAGAGGCAATCGGATATTCCCCGGATCAACTTTACCTATAAATGTCAGTACCCAGTTATATTCTGTACATTTAAGAAAGAATCCAGACCTTCCTTAAAGCAATCTACTGAGCTGGCCAGAACCACCTCTGCAGGGAGTCTATTCCACATTTTCACAGCTCTTACTGTGAAGAAACCTTTCTGTATTTGGAGGTGAAATCTTTTTTCCTCTAGACGCAAAGAGTGCCCCCTTGTCCTTTGTGTTGACCGTAAAGTGAATAATTCAACACCAAGTTCACTATATGGACCCCTTATATATTTGTACATGTTGATCATATCCCCCCTTATTCTCCTCTTCTCAAGAGTGAATAAATTCAGTTCCTCTAATCTCTCCTCATAGCTGAGCTCCCTCCATGCCTCTTATCAGTTTGGTTGCCCTTCTCTGCACTTTCTCCAGTTCCCCGATATCCTTTCTGAGAACTGGGGCCCAAAACTGAACTGCATATTCCAGGTGAGGTCTTACTAATGATTTGAACAGGGGCAAAATGATATCTCTCTCTCTGGAGTCCATACCTCTCTTAATACAAGAAAGGACTTTGCTCGCTTTGGAAACCGCAGCTTGGCATTGCATGTTATTATTGAGCTTATGATCTGCCAAAACCCCCAGATCCTTCTTCACTACGGATCCCCCCAGTTGTACTCCCCCTAGTATGTATGATGCATTCATATTCTTAGCCCCCAAGTGCATAACTTTACATTTATCAACATTAAACCTCATCTGCCACAAAGTCGCCCAATTAGACAGAGCATTGAGGTCGGCTTGTAAATTGGAGACATCCTGTAAGGACGTTATTCCACTGCATAGCTTGGTGTCATCTGCAAAGACAGAAATGTTACTTTTGATCTCAGACCCGATATCATTTATAAACATATTAAAAAGTAAGGGTCCCAGCACTGAACCTTGGGGTACACCACTGATAACCTTGGACCATTCAGAGTAAGAATCATTAACCACTACTCTCTGAATTCTGTCTTTTAGACAGTTTTCTATCCATTTACAAACTGATATTTCCAATCCTGTAGACTTTACCTTACACATGAGCCGTGTGTGGGGAACTGTATCCAACGCTTTTGCAAAATCCAAGTATACCACGTCCACCGCCACCCCTCTGTCCAAGTATACCACGTCCACAGCCACCCCTCTGTCCAAGGTCTTACTTACCTCTTCATAAAAAGAAATCAGGTTTGTCTGACAACTTCTGTCTTTCATGAATCCATGCTGTCTGTTGCTTAAATAGTTTTTTTCCAGCAAGAACTCATCTATGTGGTCTTTTATTAATCTCTCCAGTATCTTCCCAACTATGGAAGTTAAACTAACAGGTCTACAGTTACTTGGTAAAGACTTAATTCCCTTTTTAAATATAGGCACCACATTGGCCCTGCGCCAATCCAGTGGTACTATTCCTGTCATTAATGAGTCCCTAAAAATTAGATACAATGGCTTTGAAATTACAGAGCTCAATTCTTTTAGGATCCGTGGGTGTATGCCATCTGGTCCAGGTGCTTTATCCACCTTTATTCCATCTAAATATTTCTGGACCATATCACTTTTGAGCCATTGTGGATTTGGGGCTGTGTCACTACCACCCCCATTTTGGACATGAGCTCTCCCATGCTCCTTTGTATACACAGAACTGAAGAACGTATTTAATAAATTAGCCTTCTCTTTTTCCCCAGTCACACACTCTAGATTATTTAGTAAAGGGCCTACATGCTCAGACTTGACCATTTTACTATTAATATATTTGAAGAATTTTTTGGGGTTTGTCCTACTATCTTTTGCAATCTGTCGTTCATTTTGAATTTTTGCATCCTTGATTTCCTTTTTACATATCCTGTTATATTCTTTCTAACATTTAAATGACACTAGTGTTCCTTCATTTTTATATTTTTTAAAAGCTCTTTTTTTATATTTTTTATAGCTTTTTTAACTTTGGCAGTGAGCCACATAGGTTTTATTTTTAGCCTTTTAAACTTATTGCCCATGGGAATATACTTTGCAGTGAGGTCACAAACAGTCTTTTTGAAGAATTCACATTTCTGTTCTGTGCCCATTGATGCCAATTTTCCCTCCCAGTCTAAGTCCTGGAGAGCAGCCCTCATCCTTGGAAAATTTGCTCTCTTGAAATTAAGTGTTTTTATCTTTCCCGTATGTGATTTCTGCTTACAACTAACATCAAATGAAATCATGTTATGGTCACTGCTACCCAGGTGTTCCATTATCTGAACATTAGTAATACGCTCTGCATGGTTTGAGATTACCAGGTCCAACAGAGCATCATTCCTAGTTGGGGCCTCAATAAACTGGACCATAAAATTGTCCTGCAATAGGTTTATAAATTTTTGCCCTTTAACTGTCCCAGCATTTCCATTACTCCAGTCAATTTCTGGGTAGTTAAAATCCCCCATTATTATCACCGTCCCAGCCCTTGCAGCCCTTTCCATCTGTGCAAGGAGCTGAGTCTCCACCTCCTCATTAACATTGGGTGGTCTATAACAAACTCCAATGATTAGCTTTGAACTACGCATATCTGTATGCAGTTCCACCCATAATGCTTCAGACTCATCCCACTCTCCATCCACCAGGTCCTCTTTCACACTCGCTTTGAGATCGCTTCTCACATAGAGACAGACCCCTCCACCTTTCCTTTTTACCCTGTCTTTCCGAAAGAGTGCATAGCCAGGAATATTAATAGCCCAGTCATGTGATGAATGAAGCCAAGTTTCAGCAATACCGATTACATCATAGCTCTCCTCATGCACCAGAGCTTCCAACTCACCTATTTTGCTTGGCAGACTTCTGGCATTGGTGAACAGACACTTTAATGCATTAATATATTTTAACCGGTCACATACTATCCTCTTGGGTGTTCCCAGATTGCAACTAGGACTTGCTACTATACTTACCTTGGGTTTATGTGCTTTGGTTACCCTACCACTAATGCCCCCCTAATACTACCCTCTAGAACATGTTCCCCGCTGACTCTCACTATCTCTGGACCCTCCCCCCCGTCGCCTATGGTTACGTTGTTCATTAAATAGAATAAAAAATTCCAACCGGGAGAAGTGCTCAGGGTAAAGTGGTAGTAAACCTAAATCCGTAACTTTGCATTGAATTGTGTCTCCTAATCTCCCCAATCTATTGCCATAAATTTTTTTTAGCCTACCTGCTTTTTTTCCGTGTATGCCGTATATTTCAAAATAATGACGCCGATACGCGCATGCGCCATATCATCGTTAATTCCGGCAGGCCGAGACCCTTGCCGGAAAGATTCTTTGTGTATGTCGGGGCTGCGACATTTCCTGTTGTTGACGTCAGCCCCAACATCCCACGATGTTTAGGCAGATCTATCTGGAGCAAGCTGTGATTCGCTATGCCTCGCTTCCGTAGTAACCGGAAACTAAGAAGAGGCTTGGCTAAGTTATTACTGCGCAGGGGAGGGCTGGGCCAGGGGGAAGGGTGGCAATTGCCTCCCAGGCCGCCCTATGTTCAAAATGGCCGGCAGCCACTGCTCGCTACCATTTTCTTTTTTATTCTGGTCTAGGAAGTCGGGCCGGGGGCATGGCCATGGCGGCCGACCACTATCTGTTGTAGTCCAAACTTAAGCTTCTGGTGGGTGGAAAACACAGCAGCGCAGAGGAAACTACAACTCCCTGGGACCGGATTCTTGGAAGCAGGTAGAGGCAGGGCGTGCCAGGGAGTTGGGCGGCAGGGCTGGGCGCTGGCTGCAACTTGACCCCAGGATCAGGAGTGTTACCCCCCCAGGAAACCGTGGCGTGCAAGGACCTGCTGAGCTAAGATCGCTGAGGTGAGAGACCCTGACACCCCTAGCTGACCCCCCATCTCCCCCCCATACACCCCATGTAACCTGCCCCAGTGATCAGGCTGCATTGAAGGGCACTGGAGACTGGAGTTGGCTGCACTGATGGGCACTGGTGAGGCTGCATTGAAAAAACAGGTGGGCCATGGATGGTGAGCTGATTCGGCGGTTCAATGGGCCACTTGACTGGACTTGCCCCCCAGGCCTACGGCCGCCAGCCCTCCCCTGTTACTGTGCATGCGCGAGATTACCGCGACGATTACATACTATGGGCGGAAGTAATTTTGCTATCAAATTAGAAAGACCACAGTGGTGATGGCGCCAGCGAGGAGACAAGAGTAACGGTGAAAACGTAAAGTAAAAATACAGTAAGATAAACCATTTATGTGTATAGATAGGGATGAATCGTTTGGATTTTATGATGTCTTTCATAATATTATAAAATTGTAATTAATGTTGGAGGGTTTACTACCGCTTTAAGCAGCAGAGTATACAAGCGAAACAAACAACCCAGCCACTGTTCAGTAGCAGAATGACATCAGCACAGTTTCCCCCCAGACATGTTTCGTCCCAGAAGCCTTTTTTTTTTTTGCACCAAGCACAGATTTTTCCTTTTTATATTTGTAATTCCCCTTTAACCCGACATCCATTATTCAGCGTTGGTGATCTCCCCATTACCTCCTTCAAGGCTGAACCACACGCATTGGTTCATATCTGCTTAGATATGAAAGGAGCCCGGTAGATCAGCATTTGATCATAACCGCAACAGTCTCGGTCTGTGTATGAGCAGATCATAAGAAAGCACGGATATGGGTGCAGACCATTCTAGACCTTCTCTACTGGTCATTGTCCCATATAGGAGACCCCCAAGACTATCCTTGACCTGCTCTGCTTGTCATTGCCCCTTGTAGAAGACCCTCCAGACCTTTCTTGATCTTCTCTGATTGTCATTGCCCCAAATAGGAGATCCTCCTGACCATTCTACATCTTCTCTGCTGGTCCTTGCCCCAAATAGGAAACCCTCCTGACCATTCTAGACCTTCTCTGCTGGTCATTGCCCAATACTGGAGCTTCTTCAGACCATTCTAGACCTGTGTTGGTCAGTTTCCCATATAGGAGTCTCTTCAAATTATTCTAGTCCTCTGCTGGTCATTGCCCTATATAGAAAACCTGCAGACCATTCTAGACCTTCTCTACTGGTCATTGTCCCATATAGGAGACCCCCAAGACTATCCTTGACCTGCTCTGCTTGTCATTGCCCCTTGTAGAAGACCCTCCAGACCTTTCTTGATCTTCTCTGCTTGTCATTGCCCCTTTATAGAAGACCCTCGAGACCTTTCTTGATTTTCTCTGCTGGTCATTGCCCCAAATAGGAGATCCTCCTGACCATTCTACATCTTCTCTGCTGGTCATTGCCCCAAATAGGAGGCCCTCCTGACCATTCTAGATCTTCTCTGCTGGTCATTGCCCCAAATAGGAAATCCTCCTGACCATTCTAGACCTTCTCTGCTGGTCATTGCCCCATATTGGAATGCCTCCAGACCACTCTTAATCTTCTGTGCTGGTCATTGCCTCTTATAAGAAATCATCCAGACTATTCTTGACCATCTCTGCTGGTTATTGGTGTCTCTTCAGACCATTCTAGACCTTCTCTGTTGATTATTGCCACATATAGGAGTCTCTTAAGACCATTCTAGTCCTCTGCTGGTCATTGCCCTATTTAGGAGACTATCCAGGCCATTCTTGATCTCCTCTTCTGGTCATTGCCCCACAAAGGAGTCCCTTCAGACCATTCTAGCCCTTCTCTGCTAGTCATTGTCCTATATCGGAGTTCCTTTAGACCATTCTAGACCTCTGCTGGTCATTTCCCCATATTAGAGTCTCTTCAGATCATTCTAGACCTTCTCTGCTGGTCATTGCCCAATACTGGAGCTTCTTCAGACCATTCTAGACCTGTGTTGGTAATTTTCCCATATAGGAGTCTCTTCAAACTATTCTAGTCCTCTGCTGGTCATTGCCCTATATAGAAAATCTGCAGACCATTCTAGACCTTCTCTGCTGGTCATTTCCCCATATCGGGATCCCTTCTAAACCCAGCACACTGCATACATGCTATGGAGCACGTTGACCTCCATCCTGTTTCCTGGTTCTTATCTTTGTGAAGATTTTCCTGCAGGTTTTGTTTCTCTGTTATTTCTCACATTGTAAATAGATGACATAAACTTTCATTGCATCACTTGGTTGTCTTGCTGGTAGTTATTTCCATGATAATATAGTATTTATCAGTGAAATCATTTACTTATTAGGTTTACAGCCAGTTTCAGGGATTTGGTTCAGGTCAATGGTTAATTTTATTGTTTACAGTCAGATTAAAGTAATCCAATCATTCTGCCCAATCAAGACAAAGTAGCAGGTTCATTTTTATATCCCACCTCCTCTACTATTAATGCTTATTTACCCCCCCCCCCACCCCAAACGGCCCGCCATCCTGTTCGTCAACTGAAGACCTTGGACATACCCTGCAATTCTGGGTATGGCGAAGCCCGTGACCCTCTGTTTCTTCCCTGCAAGGATCCTCAGGCCAATCGCCAGTCCCAAACATTGTCACATGGAGGCAAGGGGGAGGTACTTATCTCTCTGTAAGCTCCAACGCAGAGCATACACAGGATTTATAGGGTTGCAGCTAGGGATTCCGGGAAAGGTAAGTATTTGTAGTAGCAGAATTAGGAGTGACTTAAAGGGTTATGTTTAGTGGTGACTCTGAAGTTAAAGTATACATAAACCTTTTTAGTCTATGAATTGTGGTTATTGGTATATATTGTTGGTAAATCCGTTCTTCTTCCTGAGCTCAGTGGGATGGGGGAGGCGGAGTCTCCTACTGACGACCGTCCAGGAGCCACTGTCAGCCATGATCTCTAGGGCTGATCAGGGGGCGTGCCTTAATAGCTGATTAGGAGGCGTGTCTCAACTGCTAATCTAGGGGCGTGTCTCAACTGCTAATCGGGAGGCGTGTCTTCACAGCTATTCGGGGCTGTGCCTTGACGGCTGCGCAGGGGGGCGTGCCTTGACGGCTGCGCAGGGGGGCGTGCCTTGACGGCTGCGCAGGGGGCGTGCCTTGACGGCTGCGCAGGGGGCGTGCCTTGACGGCTGCGCAGGGGGCGTGCTTTGACGGCTGCGCAGGGGGCGTGCCTTCATGGCTGGGCAGGGGATGCGTCTCCATTGCTGGCCAGAGGGCGTGTCTTCCTTGGTTGATATCAGCAGTAAAATACGGTCACTGCCCATGTAGGATGTGTCAAGCAGAGCACGGCTGGGCAGAGGGCGTGCCTTTACTGCTGGGCATGGGGGCATGTATCCATTGCTGAGCAGGGGGCGTGTCTCCATTGCTGGGCAGGGGGCGTGTCTCCATTGCTGGGCAGGGGGCGTGTCAATTTCTGGACAGGGGGCGTGTCTTCATTTCTGGGCAGGGGGCGTGTCTCCATTGCTGGGCAGGGGGCGTGTCTTCATTTCTGGCCAGGAGGTGTCTCCATTGCTGGGCAGGGGGTGTGTCTTCATTTCTGGCCAGGAGGTGTCTCCATTGCTGGGCAGGGGATGCATCTTCATTTCTGGCCAGGAGGTGTCTCTATTGCTGGGCAGGGGGCGTGTCTTCATTTCTGGCCAGGAGGTGTCTCTATTGCTGGGCATGGGGCATGTCTTCATTGGTTGATATCAGCAGTGAAATACGGTCACTGCCCATGTAGGATGTGTCAAGCAGAGCAAGGCTGGGCAGAGGGAGTGCCTTCACTGCTGGGCATAGGGGCATGTATCCATTGTTGGGCAGGGGGGGGCGTGTCTCCTTTGCTGGGCAGGGGACGCGTCTCCATTGCTGGGCAGGGGATGTCTCCATTGCTGGGCAGGGGATGTCTTCATTGCTGGCCAGGAGGTGTCTCCATTGCTGGGCAGGGGGCGTGTCTTCATTGGCTGTCGTCAGCATAAGCAGTGAAATACAGTCCCTGTCCATGTAGGATGTGTCAAGCGGAGCAAGGCTGGGCAGATGGCGTGTTGGCAAAAGCGGACTATGGGAACCACAGGCACACCGTGCACTAGCACAGCATCCTGTAGCTCTGATTTGTGAGCTGACACATCCTGCATTTAAAAAAAAAAAAATTCACATGGACACACGGACACATACTTTGATATGCTCCAGCACCACTCCAGTAGGGGGGTGTCTTCTCAGTTTATAAACTTGCATGTTCGGCCAGTACAACAGTGCATGTCTATGCCATGGTTGTTCTGCACAATAACTGTGTGGCAATCTCATCTTCTAACAAGAATTGGTGCTCTTCTGTTGTCAGAACCAATTATTCCACCACCCCATGAGGGCAACAGAAATCTAAAGATAGACCTCTGACTTTGGACGTTGGCGGCATCTGATCCAACTCCCATCCTCCGTACAACCAAAAGCGAATCTGGCCCCAGTGCTGATCAGGAGGAGGAAGGTGAGATCATACGGGGTCATTGCCCAGGTCTCATCTCCCAGCACCTTGTCGGTGGGTAGAGACTGTACTCTCCCTGGACTCTATCAGTGCTCCTTATCGGAGTCGGCAGACCATGAATGATTGGCTATGACCTCACTGTGTAAATATTGTGTCATTGTGTAAGTGGAGAACAAATAGGCTGCCTCAGCAGTGTGATGGCGGCTTCTTGTGAGTGTGCGACTTTGTGTGTTCTGTTAATGTTTAACCTGTTCATGTGTGACTGAGGCGTGCCGGAGACTCTCCTCACCGCACACTGGATGTAATATGTCACTTTAATCACAGGAGGAATAAAAATGTCATTGCTGTGTTCCAAACCGCCATTTGCTTCAACGCCATGGTTACACGCGGTTATATTAAGGCGTAGATAACGGACGAACATACCCTGTTACATGCCCTGTCCATCTTCGAGAGGAATGGCAGTTCTTAGCATATGTCACAGGTCCGCTCCTGTACTAAAATGACTTCCTCCTGATTTCACTGCACACTGTGAGCTTCTCACAATGTGCATTAGAAGCTGCAGCCAGTCAGATAGAGGCTCACCTCATTTCCTGGCTGGAGGATGCCCAGCATCCTCTAGTCCTTTCCTCCTTGCCCTGTGTCCCTGGCCCCCGCCCCTGTCATTTATTGGATTTCAGTTCTTTCATTCATGGAGGCTCAGCATCACATGTGGGTGGTCTGCAAGCAAATACAGGAACGAGTGGTGGCTGGTGGTATATTTTTTTTGGGGGGGCAAACAGTGCACCCAAAGCCACCCCCTCCCAGTTGGTTGGGTCACCCCCCGAGGGTCTCAGGACCCGCCCCTCCCAGGATATACACCCACAGCCACCCCCTCCCAGTCAGATAGCGCCCCGCCTCATTTCCTGGCTGGAGGCTATCTAGCATCATCTAGTACTAGAGATGGGCTCAGGTGTGTTCGGGATCCGAGTCCCAACCCACCTGCCTCGATCCCGCCAGGAAACCGACATTGCACATCGCCTATCACAGGCAGTGAAACATTTCCTGATCTGTGGACTGGGAAATGTCTCACTGACTGTGATTGGCGGTGTGCAGTGTCGGCTTCCTATCGGGATCGGGCAGGTGGGTTGGGACTCGGATCCCGAACACGCCTGAGCCCATCTCTATCTAGTGCAGGGGTCTCAAACTGGGGGCCCTCCAGCTGTTGCGAAACTACAATTCCCATGAGGCATTGCAAGGCTGACAGTTACAAGCATGACTCCCACAGGCAGAGGCATGATGGGAATTGTAGTTTTGCATCAGCTGGAGGGCCGCCAGTTTGAGACCCCTGCACTAGACAGAGATGGGCTCAGGCGTGTTCGGGATCCGAGTCCCAACCCACCTGCCCGATCCAGTTTGAGACCCCTGATCATCTAGTGCTTTCCTCCCAGCCTGTCGGTCCCTGCCTGCGCCCCCTTCATTCATTGGATTTCAGTTCTTTCAATCATGGAGGCTCCGCATCACATGTGGGCGTTACCTTATGCAAATACAGCCTGCCCAGGAACGCCCACTCATCAAGCCATTTTTATATTTGCATAACTCCTCCCACTGCGTGCATCAGGACTGTAGGCTCTTGAGAGAAGTACTGAGGCAGGTTGCTTGGATGATTTCAGAAAGCTATGTACTGCCCCCTGCTGTCCCCTCCCACCAGACATGTGCACACAATACTGGTGTGCGGTACTCTTCATACACTTTGGAGTTCTACAGCGCAGTTATTTTAGTCTTCTCTACTGTTTGTTTGTGCCAATGTTTTTATGAATCGGACTGACTGTCTCCTGAACTCTCTTTCCCATTCATCCCGTTCTTTTTTCTACAGCAGATGATGTCCTGAAAGGCCCTCAGATTGCATACGTCACGGGCATGGAGACAGAGGACGGCATATCGACAGCAGTGGCGCAATCAGGACAGCAGCTGGCTCTGATTTCCCAGGACGGCACCCAACATGTAAGAATCGGGGGATATAGGGGGGCAGTCACTAGGCACACGAAGCTATAGCAAAAGTCCGCTTTCTTCAACACAATGTCTGCAGCTTAGGCTCTGTACAGGGGGGGGGGGGGGTTATTATTACTAATCTAACCTAATCTTGTCTGACCAATTCCCGGCATTCAACCGCTAAACCTACAATTTATCTAAAGCGCCATAAAGGTGTTCAGAGAGTGTTCAGGTGCCCATAAATTTATGTAGGTTAGTACCCGCTACTCGAGAGGAGAGAGGGGGGTTGTGGGTAGCAGGAAGTAGTCTATATTTGTGATTCCCAGGGGGAGCAGTAAAAGTGGACCTTTTACCCCCACAACCGAAAAAAGGGATTTTTATAACAGCTTACCTGTAAAATCCTTTTCTTGGAGTACATCACGGGACACAGAGCGACTTAGTCATTACTAATGGGTTATATAGTTTACCTTCAGGTGCTGGCACTGGCAACTTCCAAACCGGAAGTACCCTCCCCTATATAAGCCCCTCCCATCCGGGAGCACCTCAGTTTTGTAGCAAAGCAATAAGTGTCCCAAAAAGAGGGGTGGGAGCTCTGTGTCCCGTGATGTACTCCAAGAAAAGGATTTTACAGGTAAGCTGTTATAAAAATCCCTTTTTCTTTTTCGTACATCACGGGACACAGAGCGACTTAGTCATTACTAATGGGACGTCCCAAAGCAATGCCCAATGAGGGGAGGGATACACTATACATAAGCTGGGCGCCATCAGGCATGAGGCTCTTTTGCGGCCTGCAACACACTGCGCCCAAAGGCGACATCCTCCTGACTTCTACCTGGTAGAATCTAGTAAACGTGTGTACTAAGGACCATGTTGTGGCCTTACAGACTTGAGCCAGGGAGGCCTGGTGATGCACTGCCCATGAAGTTCCAACTGCTCTCGTGGAGTGCGCTCTAACTTTGAACGGAGGCGGTCTCCTTCTCAAGCCATAGGCTTGCATTATGACCTGTCGAATCCACTTGGCTAAAGTAGATTTTGACGCTGCCTGACCCTTTCTGGGGCCTTCCGGCAGAACAAACAAAGTATCCGTTCTGCGAATCTGAGCAGTGGCTTTTAGATAAGCTTTAACTGCTCTTACTACATCCAAAGAATGCAATAACTTTTCCTTTACCGAACTAGGTTTGGGGAAAAAAGAAGGAAGAACCACATCTTGGTTCAAATGGAACCTCGATACCACCTTAGGAAGAAGGCTGGATGAGGACGTAATACTACTCTGTCCTTATGGACAACCAAATATGGCTCCTTACAGGACAAGGCGGCTAATTCCGATACTCTTTTAGCCGAACAAATGGCTACTAAGAAAATCAATTTCCTGGTGAGAAGAACCAAAGAAATGTGCCGCAATGGTTCAAATGGTTGTTTCTGTAGAACCGACAGAACCAGGTTTAAGTCCCATGGACATATGGGAATACTAACCGGAGGGCTAAAACGCATCACTCCTTGTATGAAAGCTTTGACTAATGAATGCAAAGCCAAGGGCCTTTGAAAAAATATTGACAAGGCCGTCTGACCCTTGATAGTACTCAAGGCAAGCTTCCTATGTACAGCCCACTGTAGGAAGTCCAGAATCCTACCTATTACGTACTTGCGTGGATGCCATTTCTTGGCCTCACACCACGTGATGTACGTCTTCTAGATCCTATAATAGATCTGCCTGGATACCGGCTTCCTGGCATTGATCATGGTAGATACCACAGGATTAGAGAGCCCTCTCTTTTTCTTTCTCGTACATCACGGGACACAGAGCGACATAGTCATTACTAATGGGTTATATAGTTACCGTCAGGTGCTGGCACTGGCAACTTCCAAAACCGGAAGTACCCTCCCCTATATAAGCCCCTCCCATCCAGGAGCACCTCAGTTTTTTGCCAGTGTCTAAGGTGTTGGCCAAGAAGAAACATGTGTTTTTCACTGAGCTTGCATACAGGTTCTTTTGGGCCTCAGTAAGCTATTCCGGATCCGACCAAAAAAGCTTCATAGCTAAACGGTCGGTACCCGGGCCTTGCAAAGAGAAGAGCAAGGTTCTGCCTGTAATGCTTCTCTTAGGAGAGCTGGACCCTGGGATCCAGAGCTCTGGTCATACCCACGACCAAGATGTTTTCTGTGCAGGGTGCTATACAGGTCCAGGGGAGTGGAATCCTTGGGAACCCGGTCCCTGAAGGTTTGATTACAATGCCTGCCGTGATAGGTGAAGTTTGGGCTTTTGTGGACCAAACAAAGTCCTGCGGCGAGGAACAGGTAAGTGGGGGCCCCCAGGAACTTGGTTCTATTGGGGGACCCCCAAGCCTAATTTGTCTTTCTGTCTGTTACCTAATGGTATTCCCGCAAGATTCTGTGCATGCCTGTAACTACTAAAAAAATGTAATAATTTTTAATGGTGGTCAAGAAAAAAAAAAAAAAAAATGTGTTTTTTTATATATTTAGTATATTAGACTGCGGTACCTGTGTTTGTCCACTAGAGGCCGCTGTGGAATGTTTTCTTGTCATGTGGACTAGTTTCTTCTCAGAGAGCAAGGTCCAGGCAGTTGGTGAGTTCTCCTATAGGAAACTGCTTCCTCTGCCATGTTGCAGTGCTCGTCCATCCCCCGGCCTGCGGCAAAGAGGGGCCCTGGCTCCTGTCCCTGGTTTCCATGTTTGAAATTAGCGCCGAGGGCGCACGTGGCCGCGCGCGTGCGCGTGCACGCGCCTCTATATATAGAGGTGAGCCGGGAAAGGGGGCGGAGCCTGGGGGATGACGCTCTGTGCGCGCCGCAGCGCTTCTGCGCATGTGCGGGCGTCCCAGCAGGTTTTAAAAAGCCACAATATTGTAGTAAGCTGGCTATGAAGTACAGAGACAGAGCTGGCAACATTTAAAGGCATACAGCAAGCGGTTGATACAGGCATCCCCTAGAAAGGCACATTAGTAGACACCAACTGTTTATTATAGCAGCATTTATGCTAGACTATTATCAGTAACTGGTGTATTTCGGCTGGAATACCTCAGCTTTGTGGCTTAGGAATATGCCGTCTAAAAACTCCGGGACTAGAAATTCCAGGAGGAATAGGGGGTCTCCATCGGGCTCTGAGGATCTTGGGCATGCTTTGGCTGCACCAGTCTCCCCTGAAGAATCAGAGGTTAGTGACCGTAGAGCACCCTCAGGAGTACCTGGTACTGTGGCTGTCCTCAGTTCACCTGCTCCTGTGTATGTAACAGAGGAGGTTTTTTCCTCAGCTCTGGGAGGACTGGAAGAGAGATTGTCAGCATTAATCGCTGCTTCCCTGTCACAGGAGAAAAGCGCTCGATCTCCGTCTCCTCCCTCAGAGTGCCTGTTAACAGAGCAACAGTCCCATACAGAGGTCGACCTACCTGAGGGGGATCAGGATGAGGTTGATTCGGTTGTAGAGGAATCAACAGTGGAAGAGCCGTTCTCAGCATCACATGCTGAGAGGTTATGGGTTCAGTCCCTGACTAATATGGTCCGATCAGCATTTAAAATGCCACTTGCGGAGCCATCCTCCACTTCTGTCTCCTCGTTGGGGTCGCTAAAAGCTCCCCAGACTGTTTGTTCCTTTCCGATCCATCCTTTACTGGAGGGGCTCATTTACCAGGATTGGGAGCATCCTGACAAAATATTTACTCCCCCCAAGAGATTTCCGGTGGTCTATCCCATGGAGGATAAGTTCATCAGAAAATGGAAGGTCCCTACAGTGGACGCAGCCATCTCTTGTGTGAATAAATCACTGACATGTCCGGTGGAAAATGTCCAAATGTTCAAGGACCCAATAGATAAAAAATTGGAGTCATTATTGAAATCTGCTTTTTCTACAGCAGGATTGGTGACACAACCAGCAGTGGCAGCTATAGGGGTCTGCCAAGCAGTGAAGGATCAGTTGAAACAGGTCTTAAGAGACTTGCCGGATCAGCAGGCTCTTGCCCTAGCTGATCTACCTAGAGCCTTATGCTTTGCGGTGGACGCTATAAAGGATTCAATCCATCAGGCCTCCCGCCTTACGCTGTCTGTAGTACATATGCGCAGGCTTCTATGGCTCAAAAACTGGTCTGCTGAAGCTCCCTGTAAAAAATTGCTGGTCAGCTTCCCATTTCATGGGGAGCGCTTATTCGGGGAAGACCTGGACAAGTATATCCAGAGAATTTCCAGCGGTAAAAGTACACTTTTGCCGGTTAAAAATAGAGTTAGAGGTCCCTCCTTTAAGAGGCCGGCTTCTCCAGTCCCTAGGACATCGGCTGTGAAACAGTTCCGACGGCCTCCCCGGTCAAATCCCGGAGGTAAAAATCAGGGACAGTTGCAGGGTAACAAGAAGCCCTGGAGCAGGAGAGGTACAAAACCTCCCCCAAAGTCAAATGCATGAAGGGTTGCCCCCACCCAATCGGGTGGGGGGAAGACTTCAGTTGTTCACAGAAACCTGGCGGGACACGATCCGAGACAGATGGGTGCTCTCCGCAGTAAATCTGGGATACAAATTGGAGTTAAAAAACTCCCCTCCTTCCCGCTTTATAAGGTCAAACGTGCCAAGGGATCCCCAGAAGAGAGGATCCCTCCTGTTGGCACTGGAACAATTATTGCTTCAAGCAGTAATTATAGAGGTTCCCCTGGAAGAATGGGGGTTCGGGTTTTACTCAAACCTCTTTACAGTTCCGAAGCCAAACGGGGACGTGAGGCCCATATTAAATCTAAAAGGGCTAAACAAATTCCTACATATCAGGACTTTCCGGATGGAGTCGATCCGATCGGTAGCCACTGCCCTACAAGGGGAGGAATGGTTAGCCTCGATCGACATCAAAGATGCTTATTTGCACATCCCCATCTTTCCAGCCCACCAAAAATTTCTACGCTTTGCGGTAGAAGGGCGCCATTTTCAGTTCAGAGCCTTACCCTTCGGTCTGGCCACAGCACCAAGAGTGTTCACAAAAATTCTGGCCCCATTATTGGCCAATCTAAGAACACGAGGTGTAACGATAATGGCATATCTAGACGACTTGTTGCTGATAGACCACTCAGTGGAAAAACTAGAAGTGGTTGTTCACGAGACAATCAAGTATCTGGAATATCACGGTTGGATTATCAACCGAGACAAGTCAGCCCTAAAACCAGTCAAAAGTCTGGAATACTTGGGGCTAAGGCTGGATTCAGACCAGAGAAAGATTTTCTTGCCTCAAGAAAAGGGGTCGTCTTTGAGAGATTTGATCCACTTAGTGGGTTCAAAAAGACAGCCATCCATACGCCTGTGCATGAGGCTGCTGGGAAAAATGGTGGCATCATTCGAAGCAGTACCCTACGGTCAATTCCATTCAAGGAAGTTGCAAAGGGCCATACTGTCAGCCTGGAACAAAAAAGTTCAGGCTCTGGACTTACCAATGTCCTTGTCCCCTTCCGTTCGCAGGAGCCTCCGCTGGTGGTTGGTTCCCCAGAATCTGGAAAGAGGGAAATCCTTCAGTCCGATTTCCTGGAAGGTGGTCACTACAGATGCCAGCCTTATAGGCTGGGGAGCAGTACTGGAGCAATGGTCTCTCCAGGGCAGATGGTCGGATGCGGAAAAGGCCCTGCCCATCAATCTCTTAGAGATACGAGCAGCCCGGTATGCCCTAGTAGCATGGACATCCAAACTCCAAGGGTCCCCTGTCAGAGTTCAGTCAGACAATGCCACAGCAGTGGCATATATCAATCGTCAGGGGGGCACCAGGAGTCGTGCAGCCCAAAGGGAAGTAAATTACATCCTGAGATGGGCAGAAAGATATGTCCCAGCCATATCTGCGGTATTCATTCCAGGGGTGGAGAATTGGAAGGCGGACTTTCTAAGTCGCCAACAATTATGCCCAGGGGAATGGTCCCTTCATCCCGAGGTTTTCCGGACAATATGTCAGCGGTGGGGAACACCGGATGTAGATCTGCTAGCATCCAGATTCAACACAAAAGTGGACAGGTTTGTCTCTTGGGCAAGGGATCCCCTAGCGTGCGGCTCGGATGCCCTAGTGTTCCCTTGGGATCAGTTCAAGCTGATATATGCATTCCCACCGCCACAATTGTTACCTCGATTACTCCGCAGAATCAGGGTAGAAAAGAAACCAGTGATTCTGGTGGCTCCAGCGTGGCCCCGAAGAGCATGGTACGCGGAGATTGTAAAAATGTCTGTGGGGAGTCCTTGGACCCTCCCACATCGTCCGGACCTGCTTTCGCAGGGACCGATATACCACCCTTCCTTACCAGCCCTAGGTTTGACGGCCTGGCTATTGAAGCCCACATTCTAAAAAAGAGAGGGCTCTCTAATGCTGTGGTATCTACCATGATCAATGCCAGGAAGCCGGTATCCAGGCAGATCTACTATAGAATCTGGAAGGCGTACATCGCCTGGTGTGAAGCCAAGAAATGGCATCCACGTAAATACGTAATAGGTAGGATTCTGGACTTCCTACAATGGGCTGTAGATAGGAAGCTTGCCTTGAGTACTATCAAGGGTCAGATTTCGGCCTTGTCAATATTTTTTCAAAGGCCCTTGGCTTCGCATTCACTAGTCAAAGCCTTTATACAAGGAGTGATGCGTATTAGTCCTCCGGTTAATATTCCCATATGTCCATGGGATCTAAACTTGGTTCTGTCGGTTCTACAGAAACAACCATTTGAACCATTACAGCATATTTCCTTAGTGCTTCTCACCAGGAAATTGATTTTTCTAGTAGCCATTTGTTCGGCTAAAAGAGTATCGGAATTAGCAGCTATGTCCTGTAAGGAGCCATATCTGGTTATCCATAAGGACAGAGTAGTGTTACGTCCTCATCCAGCCTTTCTTCCTAAGGTGGTATCGAGTTTTCATTTGAACCAAGATGTGGTTCTTCCTTCTTTTTTCCCCAAGCCTACTTCGGTAGAGGAAAAGTTATTGCATTCTTTGGATGTAGTAAGAGCAGTTAAAGCTTATCTAAAAGCCACTGCTCAGATTCGCAGAACGGATACTTTGTTTATTCTGCCGGAAGGCCCCAGAAAGGGTCAGGCAGCGTCAAAATCTACTTTAGCCAAGTGGATTCGACAGGTCATAATACAAGCCTATAGCTTGAGAAGTAGACCGCCTCCGTTCAAAGTTAGGGCGCACTCCACGAGAGCAGTTGGAACTTCATGGGCAGTGCATCACCAGGCCTCCCTGGCTCAAATCTGTAAGGCCGCAACATGGTCTTCGGTACACACGTTTACTAGGTTCTACCAGGTGGACGTTAGAAGTCAGGAGGATGTCGCCTTTGGGCGCAGTGTGTTGCAGGCCGCAAAAGATCCTCATGTCTGATAGCGCTCAGCTTATATATGGTGTATCCCCCCCCTCATTTGGCATTGCTTTAGGACATCCCATTAGTAATGACTATGTCGCTCTGTGTCCCGTGATGTACGAGAAAGAAAATAGGATTTTTATAACAGCTTACCTGTAAAATCCTTTTCTTGGAGTACATCACGGGACACAGAGCTCCCGCCCCTCTTTGGGGACACTTATTGCTTTGCTACAAAACTGAGGTGCTCCCGGATGGGAGGGGCTTATATAGGGGAGGGTACTTCCGGTTTTGGAAGTTGCCAGTGCCAGCACCTGACGGTAACTATATAACCCATTAGTAATGACTATGTCGCTCTGTGTCCCGTGATGTACTCCAAGAAAAGGATTTTACAGGTAAGCTGTTATAAAAATCCTATTTTTAGAATGTGGGCTTCAATAGCCAGGCCGTCAAACCTAGGGCTGGTAAGGAAGGGTGGTATATCGGTCCTTGCGACAGCAGGTCCGGACGATGTGGGAGGGTCCAAGGACTCCCCACTGACATTTTTACAATCTCCGCGTACCATGCCCTTCGGGGCCATGCTGGAGCCACCAGAATCACTGGTTTCTTTTCTACCCTGATTCTGCGGATTAATCGCGGTGGGAATGCATATATCAGCTTGAACTGATCCCAAGGGAACACTAGGGCATCCGAACCGCAAGCTAGGGGATCCTTTGTGCGAGACACAAATCTGTCCACCTTTGCGTTGAATCTGGATGCTAGCAGATCTACATCCGGTGTTCCCCACCGCTGGCATATTGCCTGGAAAACCTCGGTGTGAAGAGACCATTCCCCCGGGCATAATTGCTGGCGACTTAAAAAGTCCGCTCTCCAATTTTCCACTCCTGGGATGAAAACCGCGGATATGGCTGTGACATACCTTTCTGCCCATTCCAGGATGCAATTCGCTTCCCTCTGGGCTGCACGACTCCTGGTGCCACCCTGGTGATTGATATATGCCACTGCTGTGGCATTGTCTGATTGAATTCTGACAGGTGACCCTTGGAGTTTGGATGTCCATGCTACTAGGGCATACCGGGCTGCTCGTATCTCTAAGAGATTGATGGGCAGGGCCTTCTCTGCTTCTGACCACTTGCCCTGGAGAGACCATTGCTCCAGTACTGCCCCCCAGCCTATGAGGCTGGCATCTGTAGTGACCACCTTCCAAGAAACCGGACTGAAGGGTTTCCCATTTTCCAGATTCTGGGGCACCAACCACCAATGGAGGCTCTTGCGAACGGAAGGGGACAGGGACATTGGTAAGTCTAAAGCCTGAACTTTTTTGTTCCAGGCTGACAGTATGGCCCTCTGCAAGTTCCTTGAATGGAATTGACCGTAGGGTACTGCTTCGAATGAAGCCACCGTTTTTCCCAGCAGCCTCATACACAGGCGTATGGATGGTTTTCTTTTTTGTACCCACTAAGTGGGTCAAATCTTTCAAAGACGACACCTTCTCTGGAGGTAAGAAAATCTTTCTCTGATTTGAATCCAGTCTTAGCCCCCAAGTATTCCAGACTTTTGACTGGTTTTAGGGCTGACTTGTCTCGGTTGATAATGCAACCGTGAGATTCCAGATACTTGATTATCTTGTGAACGACCACTTCTAGTTTTTTTCACTGAGTGGTCTATCAGCAACAAGTCATCCAGATATGCCATTATCATTACACCTTGTGTTCCTAGTTTGGCCAATCGTAGGGCCAGAATTTTTGTGAACACTCGTGGTGCCGTGGCCAGACCGAAAGGTAAGGCTCTGAACTGAAAATGGCGCCCTTCTACTGCAAAGCGTAGAAATTTCTGGTGGGCCGGACAGATGGGAATATGCAAATAAGCATCCCTTATGTCGATCGAGGCTAACCATTCCTGCCCTTGTAGGGCGGTGGCCACCGATCGGATCGACTCCATCCGAAAAAGTCCTGATATGTAGGAACTTGTTTAGCCCTTTTATATTTAATATGGGCCTCATGTCCCCATTTGGTTTGGGGACTGTGACAAGGTTCGAGTAAAACCCGAACCCACTTTCTTCCAAGGGAACCTTCATGATTACACCTTGGAGCAATAGTTGCTCTAGTGCCAGAAGGAGGGATCCACTCTTCTGGGGATCGCTTGGCACGTTTGACCTTATAAAATGGGCAGGAGGAATGTCTTTTAACTCCAGCCTGTATCCCAGACTTACTGCGGAGAGCACCCATCTGTCTCTGATGGTGTCCCGCCAGGTCTCTGTGAACAACTGAAGTCTTCCCCTCACCCGATTGAGTGGGGGCAACCCTTCATGACTTGGGGGGAGGTTTTGTACCTCTCTTGACCCAGGGTTTCTTGTTACCCTGTGATTGTCCCTGATTTCTGCCCCCTGGATTTGACCGCGGAGGCCGTCGGAACTGTTTCACAGCCGATGTGCCCGGGACTGGAGAAGTAGGCCTCTTAAAAGAAGGACTTCTACCCTTGTTCTTAACCGGTAAGAGTGAACTTTTACCGGCAGAAGTTTTCTGGATATATTTGTCCAGATCTTCTCCAAATAAGCGTTCTCCATGAAATGGGAAGCTAACCAGCAATTTCTTACAGGGAGCTTCAGCAGACCAGTTTTTGAGCCATAGAAGTCTACGCATATGTACTATGGACAGCGTAAAGCGGGAGGCCTGTTGGATTGTATCCTTTATGGCGTCCACCGCAAAACACAAGGCTCTAGGCAGGTCAGCTAGGGCAAGAGCCTGCTGATCTGGTAAGTCCCTTAAGACTTGTTTCAACTGATCTTTCATTGCTTGGCAGACTCCAATCGCTGCTACCGCAGGTTGTGTCACCATGCTTGCTGTAGAGAAAGCAGATTTTAGTAAAGACTCCAATTTTTTATCTATTGGGTCTTTGAACATTGGAACATTATCTACTGGACATGTCAGTGATTTATTTACACAAGAGATGGCTGTGTCCACTGTAGGGACCCTCCATTTTTTTTTTTTTTTTTTTAATGAACTTATCCTCCATGGGATAGATCACTGGAAATCTCTTGGGGGGAGTAAATATTTTATCAGGATGCTCCCAATCCTGGTAAATAAGCCCTTCTAATAAAGGGTGGATTGGGAAGGAACAGACAGCCTGGGGAGCTTTTAGCGACCCCAGCGAGGAGACAGTAGTGGTTGATGGTTCCGCCAGAGGCATTTAAAATGCTGCTCGGACCATGTTAGTCAGAGACTGAACCCATAATCTTTCAGCCTGAGATGCTGAGAAAGGTTCTTCCACTGTTGATTCCTCTATAACTTTATCAACCTCACCTGATCCCCTTCAGGTAGGTCGATCTCTGGGACTGTTCCTCCACTAACAGGCACTCTGCAGGAGGAGACGGAGATCGGACGCGCTTTTCCTGTGACAGGGAAGCAGCGATCAATGCTGTTAATCTCTCTTCCAATCCTCCCAGAGTTGAGGATAAAACCTCCTCTGTTATATATACAGGAGCAGGTGGACTGGGGACAGCCGCAGTACCAGGTACTCCTGCGGGGTTCCTACGGCTACTGACCTCTGAAATTTCAGGGGAGATTGGCGCAGTACAGCATGCCCAAAATCCTCAGAGCCCGACGGAGACCCCTTTCGCTTCTTGGAAGATTTATTTCCAGAGCGTCTGGACGACATATCCTATAAGCACAAAGCTGAGGTATTCCCGTCGTCATACACCAATTTTGCTGGTAATAGTCTAACACAGTTGCTGCTATATACCAGCTGGTGTCCACTAAAGTGTCTTTCTATGGGGATGCCTGCATCAACCGCCTCTGTGTGCCACCGTTTTGTTGCTAGCTCTGCTTGCATCCAGCTGACACTTGTACTGTGTCTTTTACACATGCTGGGACGCTTGCACATGCGCAGAAGCGGCGCGCATCGAGCGTCATCCACCCGCCCCGCCCCTTTTTTTTCATAGGAGGCGCGTGCACGCGCGCGCCCGTGCGCCATTGGCGCCCTTTTCGAAACCAAGCAGGGACTAGGAGCCAGGGCCCTTTTTGCCGGAGGGCCTGTGCGGTGGATGAGCGCAGCAACAGGGCAGAGGAAGTGGATTCCCACAGAGAACTTACCAACTGCCTGGATCTTTTGACTTGAGAAAACCAAAGATCCACATGACAAGAAAAAATGGACCACAGCGGCCTCTAGTGGTTTAACACAGGTACCGCGGTCCTCTTTTTTTTTTTTTTTTTTTCTTGACTACTATTAAAATTTTACATTTTCCAGTAGTTACAGGCATACACAGATATTAGCGGGAATACCATTAGGTAACAGACAGAAAGACAAATTAGGCTTGGGGGTCCCCCAATAGAACCAAGTTCCTGGGGGCCCCCACTTACCTGTTCCCCGCCGCAGGACTCTGTTTGGTCCACAGAAGCCCAAACTTCACCTATCACGGCAGGCATTGTAATTAAACCTTCAGGGACCGGGTTCCCAAGGATTCCACTCCCCTGGACCTGTATAGCACCCTGCACAGAAAACATCTTGGTCGTGGGTATGACCAGAGCTCTGGATCCCAGGGTCCAGCCCTCCTAAGAGAGGCATTACAGGCAAAACCTTGCTCTTCTGCTGCAAGGCCCGGGTACCGACCGTTTAGCTATGAAGCTTTTTTGGTGGGATCCGGAACAGCTTACTAAGGCCCGTAAAAGAACCTGTACGCAAGCCCAGGAAAACACATGTTACTCTTTGGCCAACACCTTAGACACTGGCAAAAAACTGAGGTGCTCCCGGATGGGAGGGGCTTATATAGGGGAGGGTACTTCCGGTTTGGAAGTTGCCAGTGCCAGCACCTGAAGGTAAACTATATAACCCATTAGTAATGACTAAGTCGCTCTGTGTCCCGTGATGTACGAAAAAGAAACGCACATCAGCATGCAACTCCAATGTCACCAATGCCTTCCTGCTGTCACGGGGGGTGGGTTACATCGCCAGTGCCTTCCTGCTGCCACCGGGGGGTGGGTTACATCACCAGTGCCTTCCTGCTGCCACTGGGGGGAGGGTTACATCACCAGTGCCTTCCTGCTGCCACCGGGGATGGGTTACATCGCCAGTGCCTTCCTGCTGCCACGGGGGTGGGTTACATCGCCAGTGCCTTCCTGCTGCCACGGGGGTGGGTTACATCACCAGTGCCTTCCTGCTGCCACCTAGGTGGGTTACATCGCCAGTGGCTTCCTGCTGCCACGGGGGGGTGGGTTACATCACCAGTGCCTTCCTGCTGCCACCTAGGTGGGTTACATCGCCAGTGCCTTCCTGCTGCCACGGGGGGGTGGGTTACATCACCAGTGCCTTTCTGCTGCTACATCGCCAGTGCATTCATGCTGCCACTAGGGTGGGTTACATCGCCAGTGCATTCATGCTGCCACTAGGGAGGGTTACATCACCAGTGCATTCCTGCTGCCACCGGGGTGGGTTACATCGCCAGTGCCTTCCTGCTGCCACCAGGGGTGGGTTACATCGCCAGTGCCTTCCTGCTGCCACCAGGGTGGGTTACATCGCTAGTGCCTTCCTGCTGCCACCAGGGGTGGGTTACATCGCCAGTGCCTTCCTGCTGCCACCGGGGAGGGTTACATCGCCAGTGCCTTCCTGCTGCCACCGGGGTGGGTTACATCGCCAGTGCCTTCCTGCTGCCACCGGGGTGGGTCACATCGCCAGTGCCTTCCTGCTGCCACCGGGGTGGGTTACATTGCCAGTGCCTTCCTGCTTCCCCCCGAGAAGGCTATATCACTAGTGCCTCCCTGCTGCCGGTGGGATGGCTACTTCACCATGCCTTCCTGCAGCCCCTGAGAAGACTGTATAACTAGTACCTACCTACTGCCCCCAGGAGGGCTACATCACCATGCCTTCCTGCAGCCCCTGGAAGGGCTACATCACAATGCCTTCCTGCAGCCGCCAAAAACGTTATATAACGAGTATCTACCTACTGCTCATAGGAGGGCTACATCACCATGCCTTCTTGCTGCCCCTGGGAGAGCTACGTCACTAGTGCCTCCCTGCTGCCCCTGGGGGGGCTACATTACCAGTGCCTTCCTGTTACTCCCTGGGTGGTCTACGTCACCAGTGCCTTCTTGCTGCCCCTTGAGTGGGCTTCATCCCTGGGGGTTTCATGCTGCCTCTAAGAAAGCTATATCACAAGGTCCTCCCTTCCCCCTGGGAGGGCTACATCACCCTTGCTTTACTGTTGCACCTCAGTGGGATACACCACCATTGGTTTCCTTCTGCCCCCTGAGAAGGCTTTGTCACCAGTACCTTCCTGCTCCCCCCAAGTGGGCTACATCACTAGTGCCTTCCAAGGAGCTCTTCTGTATAAACTGCACGATTTCAAAAAATCTCGGGGGGGGGGGGCAATCCTTTTATTTTTGTTCACACTTATGACAGAGCACTCATGTTGCTAAAGCCATTGTAATGTGGGGTAGATGGGGCAAAGAGATTGTGGAAAATGGGCACCAAAGAGGCAAATTACATTAATATTTGGTCTTCCTATATTAACGTTGGTGGTTTTCAATGAAAGGAAGATGCAATGTCTACGAAAATAGAAAGACTGATTTATTATTTTTTTTAAATAGATTGTTTGTCGTTTGACAAAATGTCAATAAAAAAACGACACAAGACAAAAAAAAGTAGTAAAGGAACAATAAAGAATCTGTAGCGTACACACCCGCCACCATCCTATCATGGAAAGACTGACTTTAGAACGTCATAATATATTAAAGTTACTTTCCCACAACTTCATATAATGATCATCTAGTAGAGCTGCACGATTCTGGCCAAAATGAGAATCACGATTTATTTGCTTAGAATAAAGATCACGATTCTCGCAGCGTAAAATCTTTCGCATTATACAAAAAAAATTTGGGCTGACTTCACTGGTTAGTTTTTTAATTCATTAAAGTAATTTTTTTCCAAAAAAATTGCATTTAAAAGATCGCTGCGCAAATACAGTGTGACATTAAAATATTGCAACAACCACCATTTTATTTTCTAGGGTCTCTACTAAAAAAAATATATATAATGTTTGGGGGTTCTAAGTAAATTTCTAGCAAAAAAAAGACTGTCAGAAAAAGGTTTAGTATTTTAAAGCGGAGGTCCACCCAAAAAAAAAAAAATTCACTAAAATTCCTAAAAAAAAAAAAGAGAAAAAAATTTATAGAAAAAAATAAAAAGTTTATACTCGCCCGAAATGCCCGTTGCTATGCGGAAGTCCCCTAATCCCCTGCCTCTTCCTTTGCCTCGGATTATGTCCTTCCGCTTCCTCTTCTTGTGAATGGGGCGCGCTGCCTTCTGGGAACTGTGTGTATCCCAGGAGGCAAGCCGCCCATTCACAAAGCGCCGTGCGAGTGGCGCATGCGCAGTAGGAAACGGGCAGTGAAGCTGTAAGGCTTCACAGCCTGTTTCCCTTAAGCGGGATGGAGGAGCCGGACCTGCCAGCAGTGATCGATCGCCGTCGGGGGACCGACATCGCGGGCGAGTAGGACAGGTAAGTGTCCTTATTAAAAGTCAGCAGCTACACTGTTAGTAGCTGCTGACTTTAAAAAAAAAAAAATTGCGGGTGGAATCCAGCTTTAAGTGGTTAAACGTTCCAAATTTACATACAGAAATCTATTCCTTTGATTTAAAAGACAAAATGATACAATGTTTAGACTTAACATTCCACTGATAAAGAATGTTCTAAAACTTGGCAGACCGCCCAGACTTTGACTTTTGACAGCTGAGAGCAGAGAGAAAATTCTCTGCATACCAAAGATCGGGAAGATCAGGGAAACAGCTTGTCAAGATCGCAATGGAAAAAATTCGCGATAACGATTCTTGACGATTAATCGTGCAGCTCTATCATCTAGTGATGGCCAACAGGAAATCTGCAGGCCGTATCTTAGTGATATTACTCAGACTCTTGTATTAGACTCCTGGGAGCTCCGGTCTATTGATTAATATTGATAATTGTCCGTCTCTGCGCTGTGTAAGCGACCTTTGTACTCTCTGATCCGGGAAATCACCTCCGAAGCTCATATCATGAATTGGCACAAACTATTCATAGTAAAGAGCTTGTAATCATTGTGACCCTGTGATATCTAACCACCAGATTCGATGCCCTTTCCAGGTGGCCATTGTTGCTCAGGATCTCTCGGCATTCCACGCGGCCTCCTCAGAAATGAGCCAACAGCAGCATAGCCACCACCTCGTCGCCACCGAGACCAGGCCGGTCACCCTGCTAGCCACTTCCAACGGGACGCAGATAGCAGTGCAGGTAAGTCGAGGGGGGGGGGCATTGGTGGGCTGAGCAGAGGAGCAAAGTACAACCTCATTGAAGGTTCTTGTAGTGTCAGTGTGTGATCTGGGATTACCGATCAGTGCTCTCCTCTAATTCCTGATTATCTTTGATTACTGATCCTCATCTCTCTATGTAAACAGTCTGAGATGACACTTTCCCAGCAGTTCACATTGATAGGAACATTGTGTCCTCTACCTAAGCTGGCCATCACATATAAGTAGAAAAAAAAAAAGAAGAAAGAAAAAGGTAGAGTGGTACCTTGGATTACGAGCATAATTCGTTCCAGAAGAATAAATATATAAAGTGATCTCGCGCAGTAATGTATTAACACTAAAAACACTACATATGAAAACTCCCAAAAGGATGGGTAAAAATCCAAAATATGTGTGATATAGGAGAATAAAAAAGACTAATAATAATAAAAATGTGTATAGTCCAAAGAATCAATGAATATAAAGTCGAAAAAATTGATAAATGTATATAAAAATTCCCAAAAAATATTCAATGGTGAATACTAAGAATAGTAAATATATAAATAAATATAAGAGAACTAGAATGTAATGATATATCGTATATACTCGAGTATAAGCCGAGTTTTCCAGCACATTTTTTTGTGCTGAAAATGCCTCCCCCTCGGCTTATACTCGAGTCACATTTTTCAACCTGATCTCCCAGACTAAGGGGACCTGGTACCCGGCCGGCCGTAGGACCCCTGGACCCCAAACTTGGCACACGTAGCCCCACTCTTTCTCTATAAGTGTGCAAAGTTTGTTGTCCGAGGGACCTACGGCCGGGGAGCATCGATTTTTCAAAGCAGGGCACCCCTTCCATAGACTCCTATGTTAAACGGTCATTACTCCGGTGATTTTGGGGACCCGGTACCGGCCGGTCGTAGGTCCCCTGGACCCGGAACTTAGCACACATGTAGCCCCATTTCTCCTCTATATGTGTGCAAAGTTTGTTGTCCGAGGGACCTACGGCCGGGGAGCACCGATTTTTCAAAGCCGGGCACCCCTTCCATAGACTCCCATGTTAAACGGTCATTTCTCCGGTGATTTTGGAGACCCAGTACCGTCCGGTCGTAGGTCCCCTGGACCCGGAACTTGGCACACATGTAGCCCCATTTCCATAGACTCCCATGTTAAATGTCAGTCTAGGCATGGGCACACTGAGGCATGGGCACAGTGAGGCATGCACATGGACACAGTGAGGCATGCAGATGGACACCCTAGGCTTATACTCGAGTCAATACTTTTTCCCAGTTTTTTGTGGTAAAATTAGGTGCCTCGGCTTATATTCGGGTCGGCTTATACTCGAGTATATACGGTAAGTCCTTATGGTGCTCCACAAAGTGGCTGCAAAGATTTCTTGATATCCGGTAAATAATAATCTCTCAGAACTCTCACCTCATACAATGAAGTAACTCGCATATAAAAACATTTCCTTCAACCTTCATGTAGAGTTATTCCCCGACATCCTATTGGGACCTCTCTGGCTCTGGAACAGCTTTTATGATGTCCTATACTTGTCCCCAAGCCATATATTCCATCCGCAGACTCACCCTAATATACTCCAATATTCTGGATGTAGAATGGGGGAAGAGAGAAAAGAATGCCTCCCAATAGCGTAGTACGTTTAGATACTCAAAGTATTGTTTTATTAAAGGCACTGGGTGGACTCTTACATTAAAAAAGTAAATACAAGCAAAACAGATAAAACGCAGCATTTTCAGCGCCTTCTCACGTCCCTTCCGGTGTACGTCCGCCTCTGGCCACTTCCTACGCGTTACGTCACGAGACGTGACTTCCTGATGAAGTCACGCGTCGTGACGTAACGCGTAGGGAGTAGCCAGAGGCGGACGTACACCGGAAGTGACGTGAGAAGGCGCCATAAGGACTTATTATACCATTACATTCTAGTTCTCATATATTTATTTATATATTCACTATTCTTAGTATTCACCGTTGAATATTTATTGGGAATTTTTTATACATTTTTTTCTATTTTTTGGACTTTATATTCATTGATTCTTTGGACTATACACGTTTTTATTATTATTAGTCTTTTTTATTCTCCTATATCACACATATTTGGGATTTTTACCCATCCTTTTGGGAGTTTTCATATGTAGTGTTTTTAGTGTTAATACATTACTGCGCGAGATTACTTTATATATTTATTCTTCTTTTGTGTATTGTGAACACTATTAGGTTTTTGCTGCTTGTGTTGGGATATTATTATTACTTTTTCTGTTACTTTGGTACATTCTAACACTTATCTCTAGTAGCGCGAAGGACACCTTCACACATTCCAGGAGAATGCTTGTAATCCAAAGCACATGTATATCAAAGCGTGTTTCTCCATAGGAATCGATGGAAACTCAGATAATTCCGGCAGCACTGGTGGCTTCTCCTCCCCCCACCGGCCGTCATCTGCTGTAGGTATATGGAGATGGTGTCTGGAAACATCATTTCCTGAATGAACACAGTAAGAGATCGGTACCGATCACTCCTGTGTTCCTTCATAAATTGAGTGTATTAAGCTGTGCTTACTATACTTCGGTTTGTGAATGAACAGGAAGACTCTGTACAGAGCGCTTCCGTTTTATTCCCTCTGCAGTGCAGCTGAGGCTGCAGAGAAAGGAATTGAGGAATCTTGTGTCCTCTATCCATTACCCTGTCTCAAAAGTGAGACATCAGGAGACTTTATAGACTCCTGATATTTCACCAAAGCCCCCCCTCCCCCTCAGGGATGCATATGCAGCAGGTACATGGGGATGGTGTCTGGTAACATCATTTCCTGAATGAACACAGTGTGAGATTGGTACTGATCACTCCTGTGTTCATTTTTAACTGAAGTGTAGAAAACTGTGTACTTCAGTTTGTGAATGAACAGGAAGACTCTGTACAGAGCGCTTCCATTTTATACATTCTGCAGTCCAGCTGAGGCTGCAGAGAAAGAGATTGAGGAATCCTGTGTCCTCTATCCCTTTCTCTGTCTCAAGAGTCAGACATTGGGAGTCTTATTAGACGCCTGATATTTCACCAAAGCTCCCCCTCCCCCTCCCCCTCAGGGATGTTAAAAGATAAATAAAAAAATAATACAATTATAAAAATAAAAAAAACGTAATTAAAGTGATTGTAAAGGCAGAAGGTGCATTCTATGCATTAAGATGAAAAACCTTCTGTGTGGCGCATCCCCCCCCTCAGCCCCCCTAATACTTGCCGGAGCCTCATCTCTATCCAGCAATGTTGCACGAGTGCCTAGACTGTCCGTGACTCTCCCTCCTTATTGGCTGAGACACAGCAGCGGACTACATTGGCTCCCGCTGCTGTCAATCAAAGCCAGTGAGCCAATTAGAAGAGAGAGGGGGGGATGGGGAAGAGCCGTGGCTCCATGTCTGTATGGACTTGGGGAGCTTTGACTCGGCTCGGGTGCCCCCATAGGAAGCTGCTTGCTGTGGGGGGCACTTGGCAGGAGGGAGGGGACAGGAGCACCAAATAGTGACCCGAGAGGAGGAGGATCCGGGCTGCTCTGTGCAAAACCATTACACAGAGCAGGAAAGTATAACATGTATTTCCCCCCCCCCCCCCCCAATTCATAATTGAACAAGTCTTTAGTATCACTTTAGGGGCTCATTGGCTCAGGTACTCTGCATGCATGAATGAGTGATTTGTTATGAGCCCAGCCACAGGCCCTAATTCGACAGGTGAGCAGTCCTGAATGAACACTGTCTGTGTTTGGGGGCCATACACCTCCCCCCACACGGCTGTCAAATTAGGACCTGTGACCTGTATTCATACATTGGCTGTATCCCCCATAGCATAACAGGCCCCATGATTTCTAATGGTGGCCACCAGGCTGGAAGGGGGAGCCCTGTCAGGTAGGCTGTACGGAGCCCCATGATTGCTAATGGTGGCCCCCAGGCTGGAAGGGGGAGCCCTGTCAGGTAGGCTGTATGGAGCCCCATGATTTGTAGTGGTGGCCCCCAGGCTGGAAGGGGGAGCCCTGCCAGGTAGGCTGTACGGAGCCCCATGACTTCTAATGATGGCCCCCAGGCTGGGAGGGGGAGTCCTGTCAGGTAGGCTGTATGGAGCCCCATGATTTGTAGTGGTGGCCCCCAGGCTGGGAAGGGGAGCCCTGTCAGGTAGGCTGTACAGGCCCCATGATTTGTAATGGTGGCCCCCCAGGCTGGGAGGGGGAGCCCTGTCATGTAGGCTGTATGGAGCCCCATGATTTGTAGTGGTGGCCCCCAGGCTGGGAGGGGGAGCCCGGTCAGGTAGGCTGTACGGAGCCCTATGATTTCTAATGGTGGCCCCCAGGCTGGGAGGGGGAGCCCGGTCAGGTAGGCTGTACAGGGCTGCAAGGTTTCGAATGGTGGCCACCAGGCTGGGAGGGGGAGCCCTGTCAGGTAGGCTGTATGGAGCCCCATGACTTCTAATGGTGGCCCCCAGGCTGGGAGGGGGAGTCCTGTCAGGTAGGCTGTATGGAGCCCCATGATTTGTAGTGGTGGCCCCCAGGCTGGGAGGGGGAGAGCTGTCAGGTAGGCTGTACAGAGCTGCAAGGTTTCGAATGGTGGCCACCAGGCTGGGAAGGGTAGCCCGGTCAGGTAGGCTGTACGGAGCCCCATGATTTCTAATGGTGGCCCCCAGGCTAGGAAGGGGAGCCCTGTCAGGTAGGCTGTATGGAGCCCCATGATTTCTAATGGTGGCCACCAGGCTGGGAGGGGGAGCCCTGTTAGGTAGGCTGTACGGAGCCCCATGATTTCTAATGGTGGCCCCCAGGCTAGGAAGGGGAGCCCGGTCAGGTAGGCTGTACAGAGCCGCAAGGTTTCGAATGGTGGCCACCAGGCTGGGAAGGGGAGCCCTGTCAGGTAGGCTGTACGGAGCCCCATGATTTGTAGTGGTGGACCCCAGGCTGGGAGGGGGAGCCCTGTTAGGTAGGCTGTACGGAGCCCCATGATTTGTAGTGGTGGACCCCAGGCTGGGAGGGGGAGCCCTGTCAGGTAGGCTGTATGGAGCCCCATGATTTGTAATGGTGGCCCCCAGGCTAGGAGGGGGAGCCCTGTCAGGTAGGCTGTATGGAGCCCCATGATTTGTATTGGTGGCCCCCAGGCTGGGAAGGGGAGCTCTGTCAGGTAGGCTGTATGGAGCCCCATGATTTGTAATGGTGGCCCCCCCAGGCTGGGAGGGGGAGCCCTGTTAGGTAGGCTGTACGGAGCCCCATGATTTGTAATGGTGGCCCCCAGGCTAGGAGGGGGAGCCTCGTCAGGTAGGCTGTACAGAGCCGCAAGGTTTCGAATGGTGGCCACCAGGCTGGGAAGGGGAGCCCTGTCAGGTAGGCTGTACGGAGCCCCATGATTGCTAATGGTGGCCCCCAGGCTGGGAAGGGGAGCTCTGTCAGGTAGGCTGTATGGAGCCCCATGATTTGTAGTGGTGGCCCCCAGGCTGGGAAGGGGAGCCCGGTCAGGTAGGCTGTACGGAGCCCCATGGTTTCTAATAGCAACCATAGGAGTCCCATCTGGTTTATCATGGCTGTCCTATCTTAGAAGTCTGGGGCACAAGTCCATCTGATTTTTTAATAAACACGGAATAACCAACTATTGAAAATAATTTGATATCTTTGAATCAGAACTCAGAGTTTCCGACTGTTAAGATTTATTTGTATTTTTTGTGGTCTCTAATTTTGCGGTTTCTCCGTCAGTTGGGCGAGCAGCAATCTCTGGAAGAAGCCATTCGAATAGCATCTCGGATACAACAGGGAGAATCCCCCGGAATGGACGAATAGCCTCCGCCGCATACTTCCTCCCCCCCCCCCCCCCTGTGCGCTCACCAGACAGCCGCCGACCGGGCGCGCCACCTCCCCCCCCCCCCCATCCCCCGACAAAAGACGTGCGGACTTCGAGACGCTCGCCGCCGAATTCGAACATTTCACCTCCTGCATTCTGGATATTTATAGGGAGAAAAGACTTGGGATTTTATATTGGATTTGTAATATAATGGTCGTCCTCGTGGACTGCGGGCGAGATCCGCAGATGAAGTCACATTTCAGCGCAGCCTCTGCCTGCCTCTCCACCAATAATGTTCCTTATTCCTCTGGGCCTCCGCCAGCTTGTACTTATTGTAAATAGAGATCGTTAATGCTAAAAAGTGTTAATACTATTTTATCTTGGAAGAATTATGTACAAAGATTGCCATTGTGAAATATTAAAAGTATTGAATACATTTTCCATTCTGGTTTGTCGTTTTTATAATTTTTTTGTAAATGGTAGGGGGAAGCCGCCGTTCCCAAGCCCAGGATCTGCCCGCGAGGGACAGGTGTGGGCCCGAACGGCGACTGGCCGCGCTCCACACAGAGCGTCTTCTTGAATCCTTACAACAGGGTTATGCGCCACCTACAGGTGATTGAACACTGGCAAAAGAAAAAAAAACAGGAAGTCTCCGCCTAGGCATAACCCCTCCCCAGTGGGCAGGACTTCCTTATTCGCCAGTGTCCTAAGGTGATAGCCACTGCTGTGCCGCTCTCTGAATGATTCTACCAGATTCTCAACGGTTCCAACAGGATACAGGTAATATCTGGAACAATTTTCCATGACTATGAATGAATGAGTGACTTGTATAGCGCTACAAATGCTAACTGAATCGCCTCTAGGCGCTTTTTGCAGCCAGCGTCTGCTTGGCTGGTGCGGTCATTTTACCCCGTAGGATCTCGACACGCTTGGGACACACAGTCATACACACATATATATACAGAGCCAATTTGGACAAGATCCTACCAGCATCTAACCTATCATCGCTTTAGAGCAGGGGGACGCCCAAACTTTCTAAACTATGGACCAGTTAACTGTACTTCAGACTTTGGGGGGGGGGGGAGGGGGGCCGGACTGTGGCCATTGGAGGTAGAAATTGTCCTGGGATCACTGGGAGTAACAATGCATCTTTGGCATTAGGGAAAGGAATAGTTCCCCTCATCATTGGTGTCAGTGGGAGGAATAGTGACCCATCGTTGGTGTCAGTGGGATGAATAGTGCCCCATCATTGGTGTCAGTGCGAGAAATATATAGCCCCATCATTGGTATCAGTGGGAGGAATAGTGCCCCATCATTGGTGTCAGTGGGAGAAATATATAGCCCCATCATTGATATCAGTGGG
Source organism: Rana muscosa (assembly GCA_029206835.1). NCBI lineage: Eukaryota > Metazoa > Chordata > Amphibia > Anura > Ranidae > Rana > Rana muscosa. The sequence continues at coordinate 208,947,489 of CM055119.1, forward strand.
AGGAATAGTGCCCCATCATTGGTATCAGTGGGAGGAATAGTGTCCCATCATTGGTGTCAGTGGGAGGAATAGTGCTTTATCAATGGTGTCAGTGGGAGGAATAGTGCCCCATCGTTGGTGTCAGTGGGAGGAATAGTGCCCCATCGTTGGTGTCAGTGGGAGGAATAGTGCCCCATCCTTGGTGTTAGTGGGAGGAATAGTGCCCCATCGTTGGTGTCAGTGGGAGGAATAGTGCCCCATCAATGGTGTCAGTGGGAGGAATAGTGCTTTATCAATGGTGTCAGTGGGAGGAATAGTGCCCCATCATTGGTATCAGTGGGAGGAATAGTGCCCCATCATTGGTGTCAGTGGGAGGAATAGTGCCCCATCGTTGGTGTCAGTGGGAGGAATAGTGTCCCATCCTTGGTGTTAGTGGGAGGAATAGTGCCCCATCGTTGGTGTCAGTGGGGGGAATAGTGCCACATCATTGGTATCAGTGGGAGGAATAGTGCCCCATCGTTGGTGTCAGTGGGAGGAATACTGCCCCATCCTTGGTGTTAGTGGGAGGAATAGTGCCCCATCGTTGGTGTCAGTGGGAGGAATAGTGCCCCATCAATGGTGTCAGTGGGAGGAATAGTGCTTCGTCAGTGGGAGGAATAGTGCCCCATCAGTGAGAGGAATAGTGCCCCATCATTGGTGTCAGTGGGAGGAATAGTGCCCCATCGTTGGTGTTAGTGGGAGGAATAGTGTCCCATCCTTGGTGTTAGTGGGAGGAATAGTGCCCCATCGTTGGTGTCAGTGGGAGGAATAGTGCCCCATCGTTGGTGTCAGTGGGAGGAATAGTGTCCCATCATTGGTGTCAGTGGGAGGAATAGTGCCCCATCGTTGGTGTTGGTGGGAGGAATAGTGCCCCATCGTTGGTGTTAGTGGGAGGAATAGTGCCCCATCGTTGGTGTCAGTGGGAGGAATAGTGCCACATCATTGGTGTCAGTGGGAGGAATAGTGTCCCATCATTGGTGTCAGTGGGAGGAATAGTGCTTCATCAATGGTGTCAGTGGGAGGAATAGTGCCCCATCATTGGTGTCAGTGGGAGGAATAGTGCCCCGTCATTGGTATCGGTGGGAGGAATAGTGCTTCATCAATGGTGTCGGTGGGAGGAAAAGTGCCCCATCATTTGGTGTCAGTGGGAGGAATAGTGCCCCATCATTGGTGTCAGTGTGGGGAATAGTGTCCCATCATTGGTGTCAGTGGGAGGAATAGTGCCCCATCGTTGGTGTTAGTGGGAGGAATAGTGTCCCATCCTTGGTGTTAGTGGGAGGAATAGTGCCCCATCGTTGGTGTCAGTGGGAGGAATAGTGCCCCATCGTTGGTGTCAGTGGGAGGAATAGTGTCCATCATTGGTGTCAGTGGGAGGAATAGTGCCCCATCGTTGGTGTTGGTGGGAGGAATAGTGCCCCATCGTTGGTGTTAGTGGGAGGAATAGTGCCCCATCGTTGGTGTCAGTGGGAGGAATAGTGCCACATCATTGGTGTCAGTGGGAGGAATAGTGCCCCATCATTGGTGTCAGTGGGAGGAATAGTGCTTCATCAATGGTGTCAGTGGGAGGAATAGTGCCCCATCATTGGTGTCAGTGGGAGGAATAGTGCCCCGTCATTGGTATCGGTGGGAGGAATAGTGCTTCATCAATGGTGTCGGTGGGAGGAAAAGTGCCCCATCATTTGGTGTCAGTGGGAGGAATAGTGCCCCATCATTGGTGTCAGTGTGGGGAATAGTGTCCCATCATTGATGTCAGTAACCGGATATTGCCCTATTGTTGGTGTCAGTGGGAGGAACACTGGCCCATCAGTGGGGGGGGGGTTATCCAGCCCCTGGGCCACAGTTTGGAGACCACTGGCTTGGAGGAGTCTTACCAGGACCTTGCATCAGAAGAAGAAGTCCCGCCGTAATGGGTGAAGATTGGACCTCCCCTGGGAGTGCTGCAGCTGGACTGGTGTGTGGCCCCGGGGTAGCCCTGCTGGTGTCACCCAGATGGCTGGTTCACCAGGGCCCCGGCTCCAATTCTGGGCCTTCTACAGACCCAGGGCGTCCCTGTTGTGTAACCCGGATGTTTTACTTCTGAGGAAACCACCCGCCGCTCCTTTCTTGGAACTCAATGGGGTGTGATGTACTAAAACTGGAGAGTGCGAAATATGGAGCAGCTCTGCATAGAAACCAATCAGCTTCCAGGTTTTATTGTCAAAGCTTCACTGAACAAGCTGAAGTTAGAAGCTTGCATATAAAGAGAGAAAATACTGCGCTAATCTAAAATAGTGAATAAAAATAAAGCTGCTACATAAAATGTGACTAAAATGAATAAACATGGAATGAAGATGTAGCGCTAAGTGAAGAAATGAAGCCCAATAATTTGGGCCTCCAATCAAACCAAAGTGATAAATAATATCAATATAATGAGTCCATACAGTGTCCATAGAAAATGTTTCCTTGTTGTGAAGAAAGAACATGTAGCACTGAAGGGTCATCACATAACTCTTGTAGAAAAAGAGAGGTAGAATACTCTTACCGGAACATTAGACCTGTGGTTTAGGCAGGTCAAATAGGCATCCGAAATCCCAGTGGCACTCCTCATCAGTTAGTCTGGAAACTGGATCAGATGGGTCCCCAATGTAGACTGTCCGGTAGGCTCCCCGACTTGACAGCAGACTCTGGGTTTCACACCGATCCAGGTAGTCCTCCGATGGAACTGGAACCGCCACTCAGCAAGGAGACTCTTTACCACGGTGAATATTAGTAACCAGTGGCCAAAGGAAGCTATTACTTGACCAACCACCCATGTGAGGAGAAAAGAAGGGATGGAATGCTCCAATGGTGCAGGTCAATGAGGGTTTATTCAACCAACATAAAAGTGATCACAAACAATAAAAACGTTTAAAAAGGGGCAGTGAATGAGGTAGTGTACCAAGCCCAACGCGTTTCGAACAAATGTTCTTCAACAGGGAGCATCGATGCATTTGTTCGAAACGCGTTATTAATATTCACCGTGGAAAAGAATATCCTTGCTGAGTGGCGGTTCCAGTTCCATCGGAGGACCACCTGGATCGGTGTGAAACCCGGAGTCTGCTGTCAAGTCGGGGAGCCTACCGGACAGTCTACATTGGGGGACCCATCTGATCCAGTTTCCAGACTAACTGATGAGGAGTGCCACTGGGATTTCGTATGCCTATTTGACCTGCCTAAACCACAGGTCCAATGTTCCGGTAAGAGTATTCTACCTCTCTTTTTCTACAAGAGTTATGTGATGACCCTTCAGTGCTACATGTTCTTTCTTCACAACACGAAAACATTTTCTATGGACACTGTATGGACTCACTATATTGATATTATTTATCACTTTGGTTTGATTGGAGGCCCAAATTATTGGGCTTCATTTCTTCACTTAGCGCTACATCTTCATTCCATGAAGTAAGAAGCTGATTGGTGAAAAAAAAGTGACTGACAGCCTGGTCCACTTCACAAATACCCAGCCAGAGACGGCCCGACGTTCCCTACGATCTTCTTCCGTTGTGAACTCCCGACCTGTGTTGGGATCCCGGCACTCCGAGGGACAAGTTCAGACACTTCTTCTGGATTTTTATTCCTCCCTTTGGCGTTGAACTCGCTGCGCTCCCCCCCCCCCCTCCCCTCAGCTGCGCCAAATTATTTTTATGCTCAGCACCTGTTTGTCTGGAACGAGAGGCGAATGATTCTAATTTTCTTTACAGCGGCGCACATACTGGTCCCGCCAGCTGTGCGCCCCGTCCCGTCCGATAATTACTATGTTCAGTCCCAGCGTCTGTGCCGGCATCTGCTTCCATTCCTGAGATAAACCGCACCGCGCTGACCTGACCTCAGTGATGACTTCCACAGAAATATGACCTGTCTGTGTTCACCACCTGAGAAGGGACATTGTTGTACCGTTCCCTGAAAAAGTATTCATACCCCATGAAATTGTCCACATTTTGTCATGTTACAGCCAAAAACAAAAATGTGTTTTATTGGGATTTTATGTGATGGACCAACACAAAGTGTCACATAATTGTGAAGTGGAAAGAAAAGGATAAATGATACAAATAAATATGTGAAAAGTGTGGGGGGGGGAGCATTTGTATTCAGCCCCCTTTACTCTGATACCCCCAACTAACAATAGTGGAACCAATTGCCTTCAGAAGTCACCTAATTAGTAGATAGAGTCCAGCTGTGTGTGATTTTATCTCAGTATTAATACAGCTGTTCTGTGAAGCCCTCAGAGGTGTGTTAGAGAACCTTAGTGAACAATGACAATGTGAAAGAAGTTTGTTAGAAATCTTTGCAAATTTATAAAAAACTCAAAAAAAATCCCATGTACATAAGTATCACAGGCTCCTCCCATGTACATAAGTATCACAGGCTCCTCCCATGTGCATAAGTATCACAGGCTCCTCCCATGTACATAAGTATCACAGGCTCCTCCCATGTGCATAAGTATCACAGGCTCCTCCCATGTGCATAAGTATCACAGGCTCCTCCCATGTACATAAGTATCACAGGCTCCTCCCATGTACATAAGTATCACAGGCTCCTCCCATTTACATAAGTATTGCAGACTCCTCCCATGTACATAAGTATCACAGGCTCCTCCCATGACACTCGGAATTGAGCTCAGGTGCTCCTGTTTCCACTGATCATCCTTGAGATGTTTCTACAACTTGATTGGAGTCCACCTGTGGTAAATTCAGTTGATTGGACATGATTTGGAAAGGCACACACCTATCTATAGAAGGTCCCACAGGTAACAGTGCATGTACATGGGAGGAGCCTGTGATACTTATGTACATGGGAGGAGCCTGTGATACTTATGTACATGGGAGGAGTCTGTGATACTTATGTACATGGGAGGAGTCTGTGATACTTATGTACATGGGAGGAGTCTGTGATACTTATGTACATGGGAGGAGCCTGTGATACTTATGTACATGGGAGGAGCCTGTGATACTTATGTACATGGGAGGAGTCTGTGATACTTCTGTACATGGGAGGAGTCTGTGATACTTATGTACATGGGAGGAGCCTGTGATACTTCTGTACATGGGAGGAGTCTGTGATACTTCTGTACATGGGAGGAGTCTGTGATACTTATGTACATGGGATTCTTTTAATTTTAATTTTTAATAAATTTGCAAAGATTTCAAACAAACTTCTTTCACGTTGTCATGATGGGGGAATGTTTGTGGAATTTTGAGGAAAATAATGAATTTAATAAATTTTGGAATAAGACTGTAACATAACAAAATGTGGAAAAAGTGAAGCGCTGTGAATACTTTCCGGATGCACTGTAAACCGTCGCCTATGGATAGTAAAATTGACATTGTTTGTCGCCATTGCATGAGCACAATTTTAAAGAGTGACATGTTTGGTATCTCTTTACTCGCCATAACATTACAAAAATTGGGTTATGTATTGTGTTGTTTTTTTGCATTCAAATAAAAAAATAGGATTTTTATAACAGCTTACCTGTAAAATCCTTTTCTTGGAGTACATCACGGGACACAGAGCGACATAGTCATTACTAATGGGTTATATAGTTACCGTCAGGTGCTGGCACTGGCAACTTCCAAAACCGGAAGTACCCTCCCCTATATAAGCCCCTCCCATCCGGGAGCACCTCAGTTTTGTAGCAAAGCAATAAGTGTCCCTAAAGAGGGGCGGGAGCTCTGTGTCCCGTGATGTACTCCAAGAAAAGGATTTTACAGGTAAGCTGTTATAAAAATCCTATTTTCTTTCTCGTACATCACGGGACACAGAGCGACATAGTCATTACTAATGGGATGTCCTAAAGCAATGCCCAATGAGGGGGCGGATACACCATATATAAGCTGAGCGCTATCAGACATGAGGATCTTTTGCGGCCTGCAACACACTGCGCCCAAAGGCGACATCCTCCTGACTTCTAACGTCCACCTGGTAGAACCTAGTAAACGTATGTACTGAAGACCATGTTGCAGCCTTACAGATCTGAGCCAGGGAGGCCTGGTGATGCACTGCCCATGAAGTTCCAACTGCTCTCGTGGAGTGCGCTCTAACTTTGAACGGAGGCGGTCTCCTTCTCAAGCCATAGGCTTGCATAATGACCTGTCGAATCCACTTGGCTAAAGTAGATTTTGACGCTGCCTGACCCTTTCTGGGGCCTTCCGGCAGAATAAACAAAGTATCCGTTCTGCGAATCTGAGCAGTGGCTTTTAGATAAGCTTTAACTGCTCTTACTACATCCAAAGAATGCAATAACTTTTCCTCTACCGAGCTAGGTTTGGGGAAAAAAGAAGGAAGAACCACATCTTGGTTCAAGTGAAACCTCGATACCACCTTAGGAAGAAAGGCTGGATGAGGACGTAACACTACTCTGTCCTTATGGATAACCAGATATGGCTCCCTACAGGACATAGCTGCTAATTCCGACACTCTTTTAGCCGAACAAATGGCTACTAGAAAAATCAATTTCCTGGTGAGAAGAACCAAGGAAATGTGCTGTAATGGTTCAAATGGTTGTTTCTGTAGAACCGACAGAACCAAGTTTAGATCCCATGGACATATGGGAATATTAACCGGAGGACTAATACGCATCACTGCTTGTATAAAGGCTTTGACTAGTGAATGCGAAGCCAAGGGCCTTTGAAAAAATATTGACAAGGCCGAAATCTGACCCTTGATAGTACTCAAGGCAAGCTTCCTATCTACAGCCCATTGTAGGAAGTCCAGAATCCTACCTATTACGTATTTACGTGGATGCCATTTCTTGGCCTCACACCACGCGATGTACGCCTTCCAGATTCTATATTAGATCTGCCTGGATACCGGCTTCCTGGCATTGATCATGGTAGATACCACAGCATTAGAGAGCCCTCTCTTTTTTAGAATGTGGGCTTCAATAGCCAGGCCGTCAAACCTAGGGCTGGTAAGGAAGGGTGGTATATCGGTCCTTGCGAAAGCAGGTCCGGACGATGTGGGAGGGTCCAAGGACTCCTCACTGACATTTTTACAATCTCCGCGTACCATGCCCTTCGGGGCCACGCTGGAGCCACCAGAATCACTGGTTTCTTTTCTACCCTGATTCTGCGGAGTAATCGAGGTAACAATTGTGGCGGTGGGAATGCATATATCAGCTTGAACTGATCCCAAGGGAACACTAGGGCATCCGAGCCGCAAGCTAGGGGATCCCTTGTCCAAGAGACAAACCTGTCCACTTTTGTATTGAATCTGGATGCTAGCAGATCTACATCCGGTGTTCCCCACCGCTGACATATTGTCCGGAAAACCTCGGGATGAAGGGACCATTCCCCTGGGCATAATTGTTGGCGACTTAGAAAGTCCGCCTTCCAATTCTCCACTCCTGGAATGAATACCGCAGATATGGCTGGGACATATCTTTCTGCCCATCTCAGGATGTAATTTACTTCCCTCTGGGCTGCACGACTCCTGGTGCCCCCCTGATGATTGATATATGCCACTGCTGTGGCATTGTCTGATTGAATTCTGACAGGGGACCCTTGGAGTTTGGATGTCCATGCTACTAGGGCATACCGGGCTGCTCGTATCTCTAAGAGATTGATGGGCAGGGCCTTTTCCGCATCCGACCATCTGCCCTGGAGAGACCATTGCTCCAGTACTGCTCCCCAGCCTATAAGGCTGGCATCTGTAGTGACCACCTTCCAAGAAATCGGACTGAAGGATTTCCCTTTTTCCAGATTCTGGGGAACCAACCACCAATGGAGGCTCTTGCGAACGGAAGGGGACAAGGACATTGGTAAGTCCAGAGCCTGAACTTTTTTGTTCCAGGCTGACAGTATGGCCCTTTGCAAATTCCTTGAATGGAATTGACCGTAGGGTACTGCTACGAATTATGCCACCATTTTTCCCAGCAGCCTCATGCACAGACGTATGGATGGCTGTCTTTTTGTACCCACTAGGTGGATCAAATCTCTCAAAGACGACCCCTTTTCTTGAGGCAAGAAAATTTTTCTCTGGTCTGAATCCAGCCTTAGCCCCAAGTATTCCAGACTTTTGACTGGTTTTAGGGCTGACTTGTCTCGGTTGATAATCCAACCGTGATATTCCAGATACTCGATTGTCTCGTGAACAACCACTTCTAGATTTTCCACTGAGTGGTCTATCAGCAACAAGTCGTCTAGATATGCCATTATCGTTACACCTCGTGTTCTTAGATTGGCCAATAATGGGGCCAGAATTTTTGTGAACACTCGTGGTGCTGTGGCCAGACCGAAGGGTAAGGCTCTGAACTGAAAATGGCGTCCTTCTACTGCAAAGCGTAGACATTTTTGGTGGACTGGAAAGATGGGAATGTGCAAATAAGCATCTTTGATGTCGATCGAGGCTAACCATTCCTCCCCTTGTAGGGCAGTGGCCACCGATCGGATCGACTCCATCGGAAAGTCCTGATATGTAGGAATTTGTTTAGCCCTTTTAGATTTAATATGGGCCTCACGTCCCCGTTTGGCTTCGGGACTGTAAAGAGGTTTGAGTAAAACCCGAACCCCCACTCTTCCAGGGGAACCTCTAATTACTGCTTGGAGCAATAATTGTTCTAGTGCCAACAGGAGGGATCCTCTCTTCTGGGGATCCCTTGGCACGTTTGACCTTATAAAGTGGGAAGGAGGAGAGTCTTTTAACTCCAATTTGTATCCCAGATTTACTGCGGAGAGCACCCATCTGTCTCGGATCGTGTCCCGCCAGGTCTCTGTGAACAACTGAAGTCTTCCCCCCACCCGATTGAGTGGGGGCAACCCTTCATGCATTTGACTTTGGGGGAGGTTTTGTACCTCTCCTGCTCCAGGGCTTCTTGTTACCCTGCAATTGTCCCTGATTTTTACCTCCGGGATTTGACCGAGGAGGCCGTCGGAACTGTTTCACAGCCGATGTCCTAGGGACTGGAGAAGCAGGCCTCTTAAAAGAGGGACCTCTAACTCTGTTTTTAACCGGCAAAAGTGTACTTTTACCGCTGGAAATTCTCTGGATATATTTGTCCAGGTCTTCCCCGAATAAGCGTTCACCATGAAATGGGAAGCTGACCAGCAATTTTTTACAGTGAGCTTCAGCAGACCAGTTTTTGAGCCACAGAAGCCTGCGCATATGTACTACAGACAGCGTAAGGCGGGAGGCCTGATGGATTGAATCCTTTATAGCGTCCACCGCAAAGCATAAGGCTCTAGGTAGATCAGCTAGGGCAAGAGCCTGCTGATCTGGTAAGTCCCTTAAGACCTGTTTCAACTGATCCTTCACTGCTTGGCAGACCCCTATAGCTGCCACTGCATGTTGTGTCACCATGCCTGCTGTAGAAAAAGCAGATTTTAATAAGGACTCTAATTTTTTATCTATTGGGTCCTTGAACATTTGGACATTATCCACTGGACATGTCAGAGATTTATACACACAAGAGATGGCTGCGTCCACTGTAGGGACCCTCCATTTTTTGATGAACTTATCCTCCATGGGATAGAACACTTGAAATCTCTTGGGGGGAGTAAATATTTTATCAGGATGCTCCCAATCCTGGTAAATGAGCCCTTCCAGTAAAGGATGGATCGGAAAGGAACAAACAGTCTGGGGAGCTTTTAGCGACCCCAACGAGGAGACAGAAGTGGATGATGGTTCCGCAAGGGGCATTTGAAATGCTGATCGGACCATGTTAGTCAGGGACTGAACCCATAATCTTTCAGCATGTGATGCTGAGAATGGCTCTTCCACTGTTGATTCCTCTACAACAGAATCAACCTCATCCTGATCCCCTTCAGGCAGGTCGATCCCTGTATGGGACTGTTGCTCTGCTAACAGGCACTCTGAAGGAGGAGACGGAGATCGGGCGTGCTTTCCCTGACAGGGAGGCAGCGATAAATGTTGACAATCTCTCTCTAATCCTCCCAGAGCTGAGGAAAAAACCTCCTCTGTTACATACACAGGAGCAGGTGAACTGAGGACAGCCACAGTACCAGGTACTCCTGAGGGTGCTCTACGGTCACTAACCTCTGATTCTTCAGGGGAGACTGGTGCAGCCGAAGTATGCCCAAGATCCTCAGAGCCCGATGGAGACCCCCTATTCCTCCTGGAATTTCTAGTCCCGGAGTTTTTAGACGGCATTATTACTAAGCCCAAAGCTGAGGTATTCCAGCTGAAATACACCACTTACTGACAATAGTCTAGCATAAATGCTGCTATAAAAACAGTTGGTGTCTACTAATGTGCCTTTCTATGGGGATGCCTGCATCAACCGCTTGCTGTATGCCTTTTTTTTTTTTTTTTTAAATGTTGCCAGCTCTGTCTCTGCACTCCATAGCCAGCTCACAACACATAATTGTGGTTTTTAACATGCTGGGACGCCCGCACATGCGCAGAAGCGCTGCGGCGCGCACAGAGCGTCATCCCCCAGGCTCCGCCCCCTTTCCCGGCTCACCTCTATATATAGAGGCGTGTGCACGCGCGTGGCCACGTGCGCCTTCGGCGCTAATTTTGAAAAGGGAAACTAGGGACAAGAGCCAGGGCCCCTTTTTGCCGCAGGCCGGGGGATGGACGAGCATTGCAACATGGCAGAGGAAGCAGTTTCCCACAAGAGAACTCACCATCTGCCTGGACTTGCTCTGATGAAAAGAAACTAGTCCACATGACAAGAAACGTTCCACAGCGGCCTCTAGTGGACTAACACAGGTACCGCAGTCTAGTATATTAAATATATATATATATTTTTTTTCTTGACCACTATTAAAATTATTACATTTTTTAGTAGTTACAGGCATGCACAGATATTAGCGGGAATACCGTTAGGTAACAGACAGAAAGACAAATTAGGCTTGGGGGTCCCCCAATAGAACCAAGTTCCTGAGGGGCCCTCACTTACCTTTTCCCCGCCGCAGGACTTTGTTTGGTCCACAGAAGCCCAAACTTCACCTATCACGGCAGGCATTGTAATCAAACCTTCAGGGACCGGGTTCCCAAGGATTCCACTCCCCTGGACCTGTATAGCACCCTGCACAGAAAACATCTTGGTCGTGGGTATGACCAGAGCTCTGGATCCCAGGGTCCAGCCCTCCTAAGAGAGGCATTACAGGCAAAACCTTGCTCTTCTCTGCAAGGCCCGGGTACCGACCGTTTAGCTATGAAGCTTTTTTGGTGGGATCCGGAATAGCTTACTGAGGCCCAAAAGAACCTGTACGCAAGCTCAGTGAAAAACACATGTTACTCTTTGGCCAACACCTTAGACACTGGCAAAAAACTGAGGTGCTCCCGGATGGGAGGGGCTTATATAGGGGAGGGTACTTCCGGTTTTGGAAGTTGCCAGTGCCAGCACCTGAGGGTATCTATATAACCCATTAGTAATGACTATGTCGCTCTGTGTCCCGTGATGTACGAGAAAGAAAGTGTATTTTTTCCCCCAAAAAATTGCATTTCAAAAACTGCTGCGTGACAAATGGCAAAACCCACCAATTTATTCTTAAGGACCTCTGCTTTAAAAAAAAAAAAAATTATATATATATATTGTGAGGGGGTTAACTCGGTAGCGGGTGTGTGTGACCCCCTGGTTGGGCTCCCCACACAAAAACAGGGCCAGCAGACGGAGGTTGTGGTTTTCAAAATCAAAAGGTGCGGTTTATTTCTCTATGTACAGTGACAAAAACACAGCAAAGCCAAAAAGAAACAAACAAAATAAATCCTGGTCAGTTTGACCTCTGACTAAACATGCAGGTTTCCTAAACTAACAACTGGGATCAGCCTGGTGCTGTCCTAGTCCCTAAGTCCCTGGTTTAGTAAAAGTCCAAACAAATAGCCACACAGGCTTTGTCTCACCGCACAGGGGTTCACTCTCCCTAGACAGTCCACACAGGTCTGGTTCCAGGCATGAGCTAACATCTAATGAAGCTGGGAGTTCTTATAGAGGCCTAAATGAGCTGACAAGGTTCAGCTGGTCTCCTCATCTCTGTCTGCACGACGCCCCACACTCTCCCTAGAGGTATGAGTCATTCATGAGCCCACTAGCCTCAGCTGGGCTTCATCAACTCCCTAGTTGTATAAGTCGGCATAAAGCCTGAATCTGGGAGAAATATATCTACCCCCCTGGATGCAACCAGGTGACTTTACCTTCCTGCTGTCACATACCCCCCCCTCTTGTTTTAACCTTGGGGTTGGAACACCAGCAATCAGGCATTCATGTACTCGAGACAAAGCATCCACATTCCCCATTTGAACGCCAGGGCGATGCTTTACTGTGAAGTTGAATTCCTGTAGGGCCAGGAACCACCTATTCACTCTTCTATTTGTCTCCTTGTTTTGAGCCATCCACTTTAACGGAGCGTGATCCGTAACCATGTCAAAGTGCCTACCTAGCAGATAGTACCGAAGGGAATCTAGAGCCCACTTCACCGCTAAACACTCCTTTTCAACCGTGGCGTAATTTACCTCATGGGACTTCAACTTCCTGCTGAGGTAAATGACTGGGTGCTCTTCCCCGTTCCAGACCTGGGACAATACTGCTCCTAACCCCACATCTGACGCATCACTTTGTACGACAAAGTCTTTAGAGAAGTCGGGTGAGTACAACACTGGCTGGCTACATAAGGCTTGTTTCAAGAATTGGAATGCTGCCTCAGCCTCGGGGGTCCATTTAATCATGACCGACCCTTTCCCCTTCGTCAGGTTGGTTAGGGGCACAGCCTTAGAAGCAAAGTGGGGAATGAATCGCCGATAATACCCAGCGATTCCCAGAAAGGCTCGTACCTGCTTCTTGCTGTTGGGACGTGGCCAACTCTGGATGGCCTCGACTTTGTTGAGTTGGGGTTTTATTACTCCCCTGCCAATGGTGTACCCAAGATATTTGGCCTCCTCCTGCCCAATGGTACACTTCTTGGGGTTAGCCGTAAACCCCGCTTCCCGAACAGAGTCCAGGACTGCTTGCACTTTTGGCAGATGTGAGGCCCAATCTGTGCTATGGACAATTACGTCATCCAGGTAAGCCGCAGCATACTTCCGATGGGGCCTCAGCATCTGGTCCATTTTCCGCTGGAATGTGGCCGGCGCATTCTGTAACCCGAACGGCATTCTCTTATATTGGAACGCCCCGTCTGGGGTTACAAATGCGGTTTTCTCTTTGGCCGACTTGGCCAGGGGAATTTGCCAATACCCTTTTGTGAGGTCAAGAGTCGTCATGTATCGGGCTGTTCCCAGCCGGTCGATCAACTCATCTATACGTGGCATGGGGTAGGTGTCAAATTTTGTAACTTTGTTCAACTGACGAAAATCGTTACAAAATCGCCAGCTCCCATCCGGTTTAGACACCAACACAATGGGACTAGACCAATCACTTTGGGACTCCTCTATCACCCCTAAGTTCAGCATTTTCTGTACTTCCTCCCGTATTGCCTCCCGTCGGGCCTCTGGGATCCGATAGGGTTTTAACTTCACCCTTTCACCGGGCGGGGTAATAATATCATGCTCTACCCCAGATGTTTGTCCCGGCAGCTCAGAGAACACCTCCTTGTTGCGAAGCACAAACTCCTTAACCTCCTGTTGTTGGGGTTGTGACAAGGTGGCTGCTATTCCAACCTCAGGAATCACGCAACCAGTTTGAGCTGGTGACCAAGTTTCTGCGACTAGGGACTCTCTATCCCTCCAGGCTTTCAACAGATTAACGTGATATATCTGTTCGGGCTTTCGCCTTCCTGGTTGTCTGACCTTGTAATTCACTTCGCTCACTTTTTCCATTATCTCGTAGGGGCCTTGCCATTTGGCAAGGAATTTACTTTCAACCGTAGGGACAAGTACCAATATCCTATCCCCCGGGGAAAAGGTACGGGTCTTTGCTCCACGGTTGTACACTCTCTGCTGTGCCAACTGCGCTTGGGCCAAATGTTCCTTCACGATGGGCATTACCTGTGCAATTCGATCTTGCATCAGGGCGACATGCTCAATCACACTCCTGTGGGGAGAACTCTCACTTTCCCAAGTTTCCTTGGCAATATCCAACAGCCCTCTTGGGTGTCTCCCATACAGTAACTCAAAGGGGGAGAATCCCGTAGAGGATTGGGGCACCTCCCTAATAGCAAACATCAGATAAGGAAGTAGACAGTCCCAATCCTTTCCATCTCTATCCACCACTTTCTTCAACATTTGTTTTAGGGTTTTGTTGAATCTTTCAACCAGCCCATCGGTTTGGGGGTGATACACAGATGTACGCAATTGCGTCACTTTGAACAATTTACACAGCTCTTTCATAACCCGGGACATAAAGGGTGTACCTTGGTCCGTAAGCAGTTCTTTACAAATACCCACCCGGCTAAAAACAAGAGATAGCTCTTTGGCTATGGTTTTGGCCGAGGTATTTCGGAGAGGGATCGCTTCTGGATAACGGGTGGCATAGTCCATTATAACTAATATGTACTGGTGCCCCCTAGCGGACTTGATTATAGGACCTACCAAATCCATGGCGATCCTCTCAAACGGGACCTCCATGATGGGTAGAGGGACCAGCGGGCTACGGAAATGTGGCATCGGGGCCGACCTCTGACACACAGGGCAGGAGGAACAATAATTTTCTATGTCCTTCATCACCCCAGGCCAATAGAATCTCTGTAATACCCTCTCTCGGGTTTTCTCTGTCCCCAGATGACCTCCAAGAATGTGCCCATGGGCCAACTCCAACACCAACTTCCTGTAAGGTTTGGGCACCACCAGCTGCTCAACGGTTTCTTCTGCCCTTTTTGCCACCCGATACAGTAGGTCCTTCTCTACGCTGAAGTATGGGTAAGTGCAGGTATTATCTGGGTTCACTAACTCGCCATCTATTTCCACTACGTTTTCCCGTGCCTTTATTAGGGCGGGGTCTTTTAACTGTTCTGTGGCAAAATTTTCCCTGTGAACCTCCAGATCAGAAAACTCCACAGACGGTAGGTTTTCGTCTGAGGAGGTGGGCTCCTCTCCAGTTTCTTGAGTCTCCCCTGCCAATACTGACAAGGGAAATTCTGGAGAGTCCTCACCACTCTCAGGGGAGTTCTGGCTATCACATTCCTGGTACATAGGGGCACCAGTGGGGGGCTCAGGATCATCCCACAGTTCCCAGAACTTCGGAAAATCCCTTCCCACAATGGCATCATGCGGTAATTGAGATACTAAGCCCACTGGATGAGAGAGGGTACCTTTGGGGGTCTCGAAACACACTGTAGTCACTGGATACTCTCGGGTGTCCCCGAATGGCAGTGCATGCGACTGTCGCACACAGCGACTGACGTCTGTCCATCAGAAAGTCACATTGCATGGGTTCCTCCACAACCGGGCAATTTGCTGCAATATGTCCCGCTTGCCGGCAGCGGTAGCAAACGATCCTTCTTGCGGCCTCTTGAGCCGCTGATTTCCCAGGCTGTTCTCGCCAAACTTGGGGTAGAGCTCCCACCCTCTCACTCTCTCCACCCTCACCCCTTGGAATCCTCTTATCCGCCCCTGGGGATGGTCTGGTCTTAGGGTGGAAAGTCCGAGAGTCTCTGGAAGAGGCCGTCAGGTTCTCTGTAGCCAAGTATTTCTCCACACGATCCACAAGTTTACCGGCCGTTTCTGGGTCTCCATGGCTTACCCACTTTTGAATGGCGGTAGGAAGAGCTCTCAAGAAACGATCCATCACAACACGTTCCACAATCTCCGGTGCGGACAAAGTCTCTGGCTGTAGCCACTTCCTGCTCAGGTGAATGAGATCATACATTTGAGACCTGGGGGGTTTTCCAAGCTGGAAAGTCCAGTTATGCACACGCTGAGCCCGGACAGCCAGGGTGACACCCAGCCTTGCCAATATTTCAGCTTTTAGCATCACATAGTCTTTTGCTTGGTCAGGCTCTAGGTCATAGTAAGCTTTCTGCGATTCACCAGTTAACAGAGGAGCCACCAGTCCAGCCCACTGCTCCTCAGGCCACTTTTCTCTTTCAGCAGTCCTTTCAAATGTGGTCAAAAATACCTCTGGATCATCCTCTCCAGTCATTTTTGTCAATAAACGACTCACCCCAAAGGACGCGGTATTAGTGGGACGGCTTTCCTCACTGGTCTGCGGACGTTGCTGCATTACTGCTTCCATTTGTTGTAGTCTCTGCTCTTGCTTCTGTAACAGGTCTATGAAGCGGGCCTCAGATTGCTGCTGGGCTTGTTGATGAGCTTGCTGCTGGGCTGCAAGGCTCCTTTGCAAACCTGCATTTGTCTGCTGTTGATTGGCATTTGCTAGAGCCAGCTGCTTCAGTATCTCCTCCATGCTGGCTTAAAAAAAACTGCCACTGGTTCTCCACCAACTGTGAGGGGGTTAACTCGGTAGCGGGTGTGTGTGACCCCCTGGTTGGGCTCCCCACACAAAAACAGGCCCAGCAGACGGAGGTTGTGGTTTTCAAAATCAAAAGGTGCGGTTTATTTCTCTATGTACAGTGACAAAAACACAGCAAAGCCAAAAAGAAACAAACAAAATAAATCCTGGTCAGTTTGACCTCTGACTAAACATGCAGGTTTCCTAAACTAACAACTGGGATCAGCCTGGTGCTGTCCTAGTCCCTAAGTCCCTGGTTTAGTAAAAGTCCAAACAAATAGCCACACAGGCTTTGCCTCACCGCACAGGGGTTCACTCTCCCTAGACAGTCCACACAGGTCTGGTTCCAGGCATGAGCTAACATCTAATGAAGCTGGGAGTTCTTATAGAGGCCTAAATGAGCTGACAAGCTTCAGCTGGTCTCCTCATCTCTGTCTGTACGACGCCCCACACTCTCCCTAGAGGTATGAGTCATTCATGAGCCCACTAGCCTCAGCTGGGCTTCATCAACTCCCTAGTTGTATAAGTCGGCATAAAGCCTGAATCTGGGAGAAATATATCTACCCCCCTGGATGCAACCAGGTGACTTTACCTTCCTGCTGTCACAATATATATAATTATAATGTTTGGGGGGGGGGGGGGGGGGTTGCAAATCATTTTCTAGCAAAAATACTGATTGTTACTTGTAAACAAAAAGTGCCAGAAAAAGGCCCGGACTGGAACAGAGATGGTCCACTGTTGTCACCATCAGGAAACCTGACCTGAGAAATAATCTGCTGGAGGGCATGTGGACAGGAAGTGGCTGCAAAGAGGCTGCAGGAAATCAGCAACACTGAGATCTGTAACAAAGGAGGAAAACAAATGAAAAACAAGCTTTTATTTGCAAAAACATGGAAACTGTTGTTTAGTGTTTATGATACATTGTGTTGTTGATATAGGATATAAGCGCCCTGGATAACCTCTATCACCACTGCGCCAATAGAAAAATTGTAACGAACTAAAGCTGCTACTTAGTGAATAAATATTAGAAACAGAAAAAACTTAACTCAAAACCAAACTAAGTGAGATAAGTAGATTGCAGCGCTATTAAAACTAAAATAGTTTACAATATTAAATAAACTCAATGACACCCTCCCCTCCCCCCATATATATACCATTCAGGACTCCTAAAATGACTCTGTTCAGTCCTCTGATTTGTTTATATACAAAATACTATTTGTAAAGGGAGCGGGATGACGTCGTATAGCTTGTCCTGTATATAAAACAACTCTCAGGCCCCCGACACACCTTAGCGATTTGTAGATTGAAGCTCAAAAACTCTGGAGGAGAAATAATAATAATAATAAAAGAAGAAATAAAAGCTAATGGAAAAAGCTGAAATACTGAGCAACAAATGATGAAATGGATAATAGTTTTCTCTGTTGGCGAATAAAAAAAATCGCTAAAGCCCAAAAACACTGCATACAAAATGCGCGATGTCGTGCAAAAATTTGCCGAAAAAACGCCGGAAAAGCACTCAAAGACGCTACGCTCAGGTGTGACTGCAGCCTAAACAATGTACCAGAAACACTAAACAATGTATCAGAAACACTAAACAATGTACCAGAAACACTAAACAATGTATCATAAACACTAAACAATGTATCATAAACACTAAACAATGTATCAGAAACACTAAACAATGTACCAGAAACACTAAACAATGTACCAGAAACACTAAACAATGTACCAGAAACACTAAACAATGTATCATAAACATTAAACAATGTATCATAAACACTAAACAATGTATCAGAAACACTAAACAATGTACCAGAAACACTAAACAATGTACCAGAAACACTAAACAATGTACCAGAAACACTAAACAATGTATCAGAAACACTAAACAATGTATCAGAAACACTAAACAATGTATCATAAACACTAAACAATGTATCATAAACACTAAACAATGTACCAGAAACACTAAACAATGTACCAGAAACACTAAACAATGTACCAGAAACACTAAACAATGTATCATAAACATTAAACAATGTATCATAAACACTAAACAATGTATCATAAACACTAAACAATGTACCAGAAACACTAAACAATGTACCAGAAACACTAAACAATGTACCAGAAACACTAAACAATGTATCATAAACACTAAACAATGTATCAGAAACACTAAACAATGTATCAGAAACACTAAACAATGTATCATAAACATTAAACAATGTATCATAAACACTAAACAATGTATCATAAACACTAAACAATGTACCAGAAACACTAAACAATGTATCATAAACACTAAACAATGTACCAGAAACACTAAACAATGTATCATAAACATTAAACAATGTATCAGAAACACTAAACAATGTATCAGAAACACTAAACAATGTATCATAAACATTAAACAATGTACCAGAAACACTAAACAATGTATCAGAAACACTAAACAATGTATCAGAAACACTAAACAATGTATCATAAACACTAAACAATGTACCAGAAACACTAAACAATGTATCATAAACATTAAACAATGTATCAGAAACACTAAACAATGTATCATAAACACTAAACAATGTATCATAAACATTAAACAATGTATCATAAACATTAAACAATGTACCAGAAACACTAAACAATGTATCAGAAACACTAAACAATGTATCATAAACACTAAACAATGTATCATAAACATTAAACAATGTATCATAAACATTAAACAATGTATCATAAACACTAAACAATGTATCATAAACATTAAACAATGTATCATAACACTAAACAATGTATCATAAACAACTAAACAATGTATCATAAACATTAAACAATGTATCAGAAACACTAAACAATGTACCAGAAACACTAAACAATGTATCATAACACTAAACAATGTATCAGAAACACTAAACAATGTATCAGAAACACTAAACAATGTATCATAAACACTAAACAATGTATCATAACACTAAACAATGTATCATAAACATTAAACAATGTATCATAAACAACTAAACAATGTATCATAAACATTAAACAATGTATCATAAACACTAAACAATGTACCAGAAACACTAAACAATGTATCATAAACACTAAACAATGTATCATAAACATTAAACAATGTATCATAAACACTAAACAATGTATCATAACACTAAACAATGTATCATAAACATTAAACAATGTATCATAAACAACTAAACAATGTATCATAAACATTAAACAATGTATCATAAACACTAAACAATGTACCAGAAACACTAAACAATGTATCATAAACACTAAACAATGTATCATAAACATTAAACAATGTACCAGAAACACTAAACAATGTATCAGAAACACTAAACAATGTACCAGAAACACTAAACAATGTATCATAACACTAAACAATGTATCATAAACACTAAACAATGTACCAGAAACACTAAACAATGTATCAGAAACACTAAACAATGTATCATAAACACTAAACAATGTACCAGAAACACTAAACAATGTATCAGAAACACTAAACAATGTATCATAAACACTAAACAATGTATCATAAACATTAAACAATGTATCATAAACACTAAACAATGTATCATAAACATTAAACAATGTATCATAAACATTAAACAATGTATCAGAAACTTAACTTTAAAACCGAGATAAGTAGATTATAATGATGAAGAAATTCTTGAAACAAAATTTTCTTATCTCTATGGACTTTATTTCACTTGTCAGAGGGTGTCATTGAGTTTATTTAATATTGTAAACTATTTTAGTTTTATTAGCACTACTATCTACTTATCTCGGTTTTAAAGTTAAGTTTCTGATACATTGTTTAGTGTTTCTGGTACATTGTTTAGTGTTTCTGGTACATTGTTTAGTGTTTCTGGTACATTGTTTAGTGTTTCTGGTACATTGTTTAGTGTTTCTGATACATTGTTTAGTGTTTCTGGTACATTGTTTAGTGTTTCTGGTACATTGTTTAGTGTTTCTGGTACATTGTTTAGTGTTTATGATACATTGTTTAATGTTTATGATACATTGTTTAGTGTTTCTGATACATTGTTTAGTGTTTCTGGTACATTGTTTAGTGTTTATGATACATTGTTTAATGTTTATGATACATTGTTTAGTGTTTCTGATACATTGTTTAGTGTTTATGATACATTGTTTAGTGTTTATGATACATTGTTTAGTGTTTCTGATACATTGTTTAGTGTTTCTGATACATTGTTTAATGTTTATGATACATTGTTTAGTGTTTATGATACATTGTTTAATGTTTATGATACATTGTTTAGTGTTTCTGATACATTGTTTAGTGTTTATGATACATTGTTTAGTGTTTATGATACATTGTTTAGTGTTTCTGGTACATTGTTTAGTGTTTCTGATACATTGTTTAGTGTTTCTGGTACATTGTTTAGGCTGCAGTCACACCTGAGCGTAGCGTCTTTGAGTGCTTTTCCGGCGTTTTTTCGGCAAATTTTTGCACGACATCGCGCATTTTGTATGCAGTGTTTTTGGGCTTTAGCGATTTTTTTTTTATTCGCCAACAGAGAAAACTATTATCCATTTCATCATTTGTTGCTCAGTATTTCAGCTTTTTCCATTAGCTTTTATTTCTTCTTTTATTATTATAATTTTTTCTCCTCCAGAGTTTTTGAGCTTCAATCTACAAATCGCTGAGGTGTGTCGGGGGCCTGAGAGTTGTTTTATATACAGGACAAGCTATACGACGTCATCCCGCTCCCTTTACAAATAGTATTTTGTATATAAACAAATCAGAGGACTGAACAGAGTCATTTTAGGAGTCCTGGGGGGTAGGGGGGGGAGGGGAGGTTACAAGGGAAATGTAAAGATGACGCGGGGCGGAGTTTGCGCACACAATGGATCCGGATGATGTCCCTGGATGAGGCCTGGTGCTGGTGCTGAGTTCATTGTCTCCGCCCCCAGTATTGTCTCCGCCCCCAGTATTGTCTCTGCCCCCAGTATTGTCTCCGCCCCCAGTATTGTCTCCGCCCCCAGTATTGTCTCCGCCCCCAGTATTGTCTCCGCCCCCAGTATTGTCTTGCTGAGACTGGAATGAGTCACTGTCTATAGACTTCACATTCCGGGAAGATTACAGAAGAGGCCAAAGGTGGGAGATGACTTCACCCATCAGAGCCGCCCCACTTACCAGAATCTCCAGAGTGCTGAGTGCGCCCAAATAAAAGCTTCTGGATGAGTCTATGGGGGGGGGGGGGGGGGGTCATAGAGTGATCCGCCCACCACCCGGATATGAGCAATAAGCACCTTATTCTATTGATGGGGGGGTGTTTTGCATGTTTAATTACTTGACCCCACCCCCTCCAGGCCAATTATGACACTTCTCACATACATCCTAACTACTCCACGCCTTTTTCTGACACTTGTTACTTACAAGTTAAAATCAAGATTTTTTTGCTAGAAAATTACTTAGAACCCCCAAACATTAGATATCATTTTTGTAGCAGAGACCCTAGCGCAGGGTTTCTCAACCAGGGTTCCTCTAGAGCAGGGGTCTCCAAACTTTCTAAACAAAGGGCCAGTTAACGGTCCTTCAGACTTTAGGGGGGGCCAGACTAGGGCCATTGGGAGGAGAAAATGTCCAGTGGGAGTAAATAATACCATATCTTTGGTGTCAGTGGGAGGACTAGTGCCCCATCGTTGGTGTCAATGGAAATAATTGATGGTGTCAGTTGGAGGAATAGTGCCCCAATGGTGTCAGCAACAAGAATTATGCCCAATTGGAGTTGGGTGGAATAGTGCCCCAAGGGCCGTATTAAGGCAAGCAAAGGGCCGCATCTGGCCCCAGGGCCGCAGTTTGGAGACCCCCTGCTCTAGAGGTTGCTAGGGGTTCCCTGAGCAATAGTCAATTTCTGCCTCTTAGGTAAGTTCTCAATGACACTATTGATCATTTTAGTTCTCTGTAAGGGGGTAATTCTTTCCACTGACCACAAGTGTAAGAAGCATTCTTCCCATTGACCATCACTAATGTATGATGAGTTGTAGATTTTTAATTTTTAGCAGGGGGTTCCCCAAGACCAGAGAATTATTTCCAGGGTTCCTCTGCGTTAAAAAGGTTGAGAAAGACTGCCCTAGAGAATAAAATGGCGTTGCAATATTTTATGTCGCACTGTATTTGCGCAGCGGTCCTTTCAAATGCAATTTTTTTTGGAAGAAATACACTTTGATGAATTAAAAAACAAACCGTAAAGTTAGCCCAATTTATTTGTATAATGTGAAAGATGATGTTAAGCCGAGTAAATAGACACCGAACATGTCACGCTTTAGGCTAGGTTCACACTGCTGCGATGCGGGAACGCTGCGAATCCACTGCGGGTTCCCGCATCGCAGGCTTTCCGGCGGCAGTTCACACTGCTCTATGCGAACTGCTGGGAGTGTCAATTAAAAGTTAATGACACCCCCAAATCAGTTCACATATCGCAGTGCCATCTGCAAACTCGGACAGGAATCGGACCGCATGGGTGTGAACACCCATGCGATCCGATTCTGCTGCGGACCAAAAAAAGGGTCCTGTGCGAGTTTGATGCGAATTCAGCCATACGATTTGTATGGCTGAAATCGCACCGCACAGAGATCGCATGTGATATGCACTTGCAGTGCGGTGCGGATCACATGCGAACTGCAGTGTGAACCTAGCCTTAAAGTGGTTGTAAACCCAACCACACAACTTGCACCTGCAGGTAAGCCTTTTATTTTTTGCGCTATAAACAAAAAAAGAGCGACAATTTTGATAAAAATAACTTAATTTTTACTTTTTGCTGTAATAAATATCCCAATATTTTTTTTTTTTCTCAGTTTAGGCCGATACGTATTCTTCTACATATTTTTGGTTAAAAAAAAACACGCAATAAGCGTTTATTGATTTGTTTGCGTTATAGCGCCTACAAAATAGGGAATAGATTTATGACTTTTTTTTTTTTTTTTACTAGTAATGGCAGCGATCTGCGATTTTTGTCAGGACTGCGATATTGCGGCGGACACATCGGACACTATTTTGGGACCATTCACATTTATACAGCGATCCGTGCTCTAAATAGCCACCGATTACTGTGTAAATGTGACTGGCAGGGAAGGGGTTAACACTAGGGGGCGATCAAGGGGTTAAATGTGTTTCCTAGGGAGTGATTCTTACTGTGGGGGGAGGCGACTGACTGGAGGAGGTGACCGATCTGTGATCCTATGTACAAGGGACACAGCATCGGTCTCCTCTCCCTGACAGGGCGTGGATCTCTGTGTTTACACACAGAGAGATCCACGTCCCTGGCTCTATAACTGCCGATCGCGGGTACCTGGCGGACATTGCGGGTACCTGGCAGACATCACGGGTACCTGGCGGACATTGCAGATACCTGGCAGACATTGCGGGTACCTGGCGGACATCACGGGTACCTGGCGGACATTGCGGGTACCTGGCAGACATCACGGGTACCTGGCGGACATTGCAGATACCTGGCGGACATTGCGGGTACCTGGCGGACATCACGGGTACCTGGCGGACATTGCGGCCGCCAGGCACGCGCATTGGCACCCGCGTGACACGGCGGGGCACAGCTTTTCCCCGATGCTAGCCCGCGGCGGCGCGCAAGCAGGAAGTAAACAGAAGGATGTCCAGGGACGCCCTCCCGGCAATTGAGGTCCACGCTGCGGCCGTCTTTCGGCTATGGTTCGGATCTGAAGTGGTTATGGAGAGGTAGGCAGTCTATTAGACCCCATATTTCTCCTCTGGCCCTCAAAGCATCCGATCAAACTGAGATCCGTTTTATGCCTCACCGGCCGGTAACAGCCACTGAACCAAGAAACCCTTCAATCAAATGCATTCCGATCCATGCACCCGACTGCAGCGACTGTCTGTGCAGTCGCTGCATCTGCATCCACTTCTATGGGCTGCCTGCATGCAGCTCTGATGGTGGAGGCACAGCGGCTCTGCAAGGAGGACAGGACTAATCATCCCTCTGAATGAGACCTTATAAACGTATTTTCTAAACATCTGCACAGCTGTCATGAATAATCCTTGAAGTGTGTCTAATATATTTATTTCCTATAATCGTCGGCTCCATCTAGTGGCCATCATGCTGTGTGTATATATATTTATATATTTTAGGAAAATTACCATATTTTGGCACGTAACTGGGATTATTTCTGACGGATATCGATAGTCCCATCGCACACTTTCCTGGGTAAGGAGTAACCGGGTGCCGCAGCCACCAACTGGGACTGGAAACATCACAGATCGAATGCACATTATTGCTCTCGTTCAAACGATTGCGGCGATACCTCACATGTGTGGTTTGAACACTGTTTACATGTGTGGACGCGACTTACGTATGCGTTCGCTTTTGCGCGTGAGCACGGAGGGGCGGGGCGCTTTAATTATTTTATTTTTATTTTTTTACACTGTCCATTTTTTACATTTATTTTTTTGATCACTTTTATTGCGGTTACAAGGAGACATCACAGATCGAATGCACATATTCGCCAGCGCACCAAGGATCGTCAAATACGTTCCAGATCTTTATTGGAGAATGATGACATCACAGAAGACAGTGGAAGTGCAAAGTTTCAGAGGTGTGCATGACCCCCTTCGTTATGGCATGTTATTTTCTATGACCGGCAGCTCCATCTAGTGGCCATCAAGCTGTATTTTTTTTTTGATTGAGATATTTCAGGAAAATACCACCTTTTTGCCACTAGAGGGAGCCAAGGATCAAAGGAAATGAACATATTAGACATGTTATAACCGGGATTATTCGTGACGGCTGTCTCTGGCATTCGCACAGCAAATATTTTTTTTTTTAATTATTTATATTAAAGGTTTCGAAGTTGACAGTACAAAACAGAGCCTATTGGGCAATACCCAGGCTCAAGTGCATAGCAAAAAAATAAATAAAATAAAAAACGGAAACAAAAGCACAATAAAAAACAACCTAGCAAAAATATTTCATAAATAAACCTCATAGTGACGGATCATTTGTGGTGTGATGTCACAGACCGCCATTGCTGATCTCCTTCTACAAATGATAACTGACTGGCTGCCCTGAGGCCGGTGTACAGAGCAGGAAAGTTCTGCCCCCCCCATGACGGGTTCACTCATTGGAGCTTCTTCCTCGGACGTCATCCATTGAGCTCATCTGAGGCCAGTCTGGTTCCTCCGCTGGAAGGTCTGTCCTGACAGGTACTCGGCTCCCCGTAGAGCTCTGCAACAGCCCCGGGGGCCAGTCGGACATGTTGGTGCTCGTCACTGTGACCTCCTGTGATCACTCCGATGTCTCAGGACACGGGACCAGGTGACATAAAATCTGCAGAGGACTCAAAGAGACGTATTTAACCACTTCCCGCCTGGTCTATAGCAGATTGATGTCCGGAAAGCGGTTCTGTTATCCTGACTGGGCGTCACATATGACGTCCAGCAGGATAACAGCCACCGTGGGGGCGTGCATCGCGGTGATCGGTGGTGCGGTGTGTCAGTCTGACAACACCGCACCACGATCTCTGTAAAGAGCCTCTGACGGAGGCTCTTTACTACGTGATCAGCTGTGTCCAATCACGACTGATCACGATGTAAACAAGAAGAGCCGTCGATCGGTATGGTCATGTGTGGTCATGGTATGTATGGTCATGTATCACCATGTGGGGTCGTGTGGTTATGTATGTTTTTTGTGGTCATGTGTGATCAGGTACGGTCAGGTATGGTCATGCATGGTCAGGTATGGTCATGTGTGGTCAGGTATGGTCATGCGTGGTCAGGTATGATCATGTGGTCAGGTATGGTCATGCGTGGTCAGGTATGGTCATGCGTGGTCAGGTATGATCATGTGGTCAGGTATGGTCATGCGTGGTCAGGTATGGTCAGGTATGGTCATGCGTGGTCAGGTATGGTCATGCGTGGTCAGGTATGGTCATGCGTGGTCAGGTATGGTCATGCGTGGTCAGGTATGGTCATGCGTGGTCAGGTATGGTCATGCGTGGTCAGGTATGGTCATATGTGATGTGATGTGAGCGATTAGCTTCAGGTAGAGAGTTCTCAGAGAGGTAATCCAGCCATGTGCAAGGTTAAGGGCTTCCTGTCCATGTTTATTCGGTCACCAAATACAGCAACAGACAAGGATTCCCACGCAGAGGTAGAAAACACGTCTCAAAGCAAAAGTCCATCAAAGAAAATGTAAGCCTCCTGGCTAATAAATAGACCTCACTAAGTCTGCTTCAGTCCTGCAGGATGTTCCCTCTCAGCACCACCACTGATTCTACTCAGGTAAGTCAAAATGATACCCCCAGGTGGGGAGAAAGGTGTGGCCAGTGCTTAACCCCTTGCTGCCTACAGACCTCTCACTGGCACCCATTTACCTTAAGAATCTCAAGATTCTATGTGCAGATAAACCATCAATAATGGACAGGGGCTGTTTGTCACAGTGGTCAGGTGTGGTCATGTATGGCCATGTGGTCAGGTATTGTCATACATAGCTCCTCCCAACTGTCCCTGATTTGGAGCAATGTCCCTCTGTCCTCCTCATTTATCCCTGATTTTGGTCTGATCTATAGAGTTATATGTAAAATGCACTTTTTATCTTTCAAAAAGTGTTTCCCAGAGCTAAACCTTTCATCCGAATTATAAATTGCTGTATTTGTAAATTTTAGAAGCCAATATAAAGGAATAGTAGTGGTAAAAAAAAGTCCCTTGTGCATTTAATTAACCTTTTTTTGGGTTAATTATCCTTTAAGGGGGTGTGGCAGGGGGGCATGATGCCCTATGCCTACATACATTTGCTAGTAGGTGTCCCTCATTCCCATCTCAAAATATTGGGAGGCATGGGTCAGGTGTGGTCAGGTGTGGTCAGGTCTGGTCATGCATAGCTCCCAACTGTCCCTGATTTCGAGGAATTTCCCTCTTTCCCCCTCATTTGTCCCTCATGCCAATATAAAGGAATAGTAATGGTAAAAAAAAAGTCCCTTGTGGATTTAACTTTTTGGGGGTTAATTCTCCTTTAAGGGGGTGTGTCCTATGCCTACATACATTTGCTAGTAGGTGTCCCTCATTCCCATCTCAAAATGTTAAGAGGTATGGGTCATGTGTGGTCATGTATGGTCAGGTATGATCATGTGTGGTCAGGTATGGTCAGGTATGATCATGTATGGTTAGGTATGGTAAGGTGTGGTCAGGTATGATCATGTGTGGTCACTGGTCAGGTATGGTCATGTGTGGTCAGGTATGATTGTGTATGGTCATGTGTGGTCAAGTATGGTCAGGTGTGGTCAGGTGTGGTCAGGTATGGTCATGTGTGGTCAGATATGGTCATCTGTGGTCCTGTATGATCATGTATGGTCAGGTATGATCATGTGTGGTCAGGTATGGTCATGTGTGGTCAGGTATGGTCATGTGTGGTTACGTTTGGTCATGTATGGTTAGGTATGGTCATGTGTGATCAGGTGTGGTCAGGTATGGTCATGTGTGGTCAGATATGGTCATGTGTGGTCCTGTATGGTCATGTGTGGTCAGGTATGGTCATGTGTGGTCAGGTATGATCATGTGTGATCAGGTATGGTCATGTGTGGTCCTGTATGATCATGTATGGTCAGGTATGGTCATGTGTGGTTACGTATGGTTAGGTGTGGTCATGTGTGGTCAGATATGGTCATGTGTGGTCAGGTATGGTCATGTGTGGTCAGGTATGGTCAGGTATGATCATGTATGGTTAGGTATGGTAAGGTGTGGTCAGGTATGATCATGTGTGGTCACTGGTCAGGTATGGTCATGTGTGGTCAGGTATGATTGTGTATGGTCATGTGTGGTCAAGTATGGTCAGGTGTGGTCAGGTGTGGTCAGGTATGGTCATGTGTGGTCAGATATGGTCATCTGTGGTCCTGTATGATCATGTATGGTCAGGTATGATCATGTGTGGTCAGGTGTGGTCATGTGTGGTTACGTTTGGTCATGTATGGTTAGGTATGGTCATGTGTGATCAGGTGTGGTCAGGTGTGGTCAGGTATGGTCATGTGTGGTCAGATATGGTCATGTGTGGTCCTGTATGGTCATGTGTGGTCAGGTATGGTCATGTGTGGTCAGGTATGATCATGTGTGATCAGGTATGGTCATGTGTGGTCCTGTATGGTCAGGTATGGTCATGTGTGGTTACGTATGGTTAGGTGTGGTCATGTGTGGTCAGATATGGTCATGTGTGGTCAGGTATGGTCATGTGTGGTCAGGTATGATCATGTGTGGTCAGGTATGGTCCTGTATGATCATGTGTGATCAGGTATGGTCATGTGTGGTCCTGTATGATCATGTATGGTCAGGTATGGTCATGTGTGGTTACGTATGGTTAGGTGTGGTCATGTGTGGTCAGGTATGATCATGTGTGGTCAGGTATGGTCATGTATGATCATGTGTGATCAGGTATGATCATGTGTGATCAGGTATTGTCATGTGTGGTCCTGTATGATCATGTGTGGTCAGGTATGGTCATGTGTGGTCCTGTATGATCATGTGTGGTCAGGTATGGTCATGTGTGGTCAGGTATGGTCAGGTATGGTCATGTGTGGTCAGGTATGGTCATGTGTGATCAGGTATGGTCATGTGTTGTTCAGGTATGGTCAGGTATGGTCATGTGTGATCAGGTGTGGTCAGGTATGGTCATGTGTGGTCAGGTATGGTCATGTATGGTCATGTGTGGTCAGGTATGGTCATGTGTGATCAGGTATGGTCATGTGTTGTTCAGGTATGGTCATGTGTGGTCAGGTATGGTCATGTGTGATCATGTGTGGTCAGGTATGGTCATGTGTGGTCAGGTATGGTCATGTGTGGTCAGGTGTGGTCAGGTATGGTCATGTGTGGTCAGGTATGGTCATGTGTGGTCAGGTATGGTCATGTGTGATCAGGTGTGGTCAGGTATGGTCATGTGTGGTCAGGTATGGTCATGTGTGGTCAGGTATGGTCAGGTATGGTCATGTGTGGTCAGTAGACTTGTGCACAACGGAAAAATTTGTTCCGTTTCGGTTCGTTTCTTTCCGGTCCTGTTGATTCGTAATCATTCGTAATTTTGCTAGACGGGATTTTTCGTGTTCGGACTCATTCGTATTTTTGCAAGCGACATTTTTCGTTGAATTTTTTGTTGCTTTATAATTCGTACTTTCGGTAGAGTACGTTGTTTTTCGTTGATTCTGGACACAACTCCTACTTTCGTAACTTTTTTTGGGTTCGTACTTTCGGTAGAGTACGTTGTTTTTCGTTGATTCTGGACACAACTCCTACTTTCGTAACTTTTTTTGGGTTCGTTGATTCGTAATTTTCCGTGTCTCTCTCACAACGACGCTGCCTATTATGCCTAATGTGCTTCGAATGGATTTGTACTTTTCTAAATACATTGCGGTTATTTGTAACGATTCGAAATCTCGTATTTTACTTTCGTTTTTTACATGCGGCTATAGCCTCTGCCCCTGTACACCATTTTGAGAGGGTTCAGCACGGTGAGGGAGAAGCAGAGAGCAGAGCAGAGTGTTATTGTGCTTCGAATGGATTCGAAATCTCGTATTTTACTTTTGTTTTTTACATGCGGCTATAACCTCCGCCCCTGTACACCATTTTGAGAGGGAGTTCAGCACGGTGTGGGAGAAGCAGAGAGCAGAGCAGAGTGAGTGTTATTGTGCTTCGTATGGATTCGTACATTCGTAACTTTTTCATAACGAATTATGCCGAAGACATTCGGGCATTCGCTATTTGCGGTATAATTTATTTCGGATTTGGTCTTATTCGTAATTGCTTTGTTCGGAAATTCGAATGCTTCCGAATGTCCGAAAGTTGCTAAATTCGGACGAATTTCAATTCGTTACGAAACAAATTGCACAAGCCTAGTGGTCAGGTATGGTCAGGTATGGTCAGGTGTGGTCAGGTGTGGTCATGTGTGATCAGGTATGGTCATGTGTTGTTCAGGTATGGTCATGTGCGGTCAGGTATGGTCATGTGCGATCAGGTGTGGTCAGGTATGGTCATGTGTGGTCATGTGTGGTCAGGTGTGGTCAGGTATGGTCATGTGTGATCAGGTGTGGTCAGGTATGGTCATGTGTGGTCATGTATGGTCATGTGTTGGTCAGGTATGGGCATGTGTGGTCAGGTATGGTCAGGTGTGGTCATGTGTGATCAGGTGTGGTCAGGTGTGGTCAGGTGTGGTCATGTGTGATCAGGTGTGGTCAGGTATGGTCATGTGTGATCAGGTGTGGTCAGGTATGGTCATGTGTGGTCATGTATGGTCATGTGTGGTCATGTGTTGGTCAGGTATGGGCATGTGTGGTCAGGTATGGTCAGGTGTGGTCATGTGTGGTCATGTGTGATCAGGTGTGGTCAGGTGTGGTCAGGTGTGGTCATGTGTTGGTCAGGTATGGGCATGTGTGGTCAGGTGTGGTCAGGTGTGGTCATGTGTGGTCATGTGTGGTCATGTGTTGGTCAGGTATGGGCATGTGTGATCAGGTGTGGTCAGGTGTGGTCAGGTGTGGTCAGGTGTGGTCAGGTGTGGTCAGGTGTGGTCAGGTATGGTCATGTGCGGTCAGGTATGGTCATGTGTGGTCAGGTATGGTCAGGTATGGTCATGTGTGGTCAGGTATGGTCAGGTGTGGTCAGGTGTGGTCATGTGTGATCAGGTATGGTCATGTGTTGTTCAGGTATGGTCATGTGCGGTCAGGTATGGTCATGTGCGATCAGGTGTGGTCAGGTATGGTCATGTGTGGTCATGTGTGATCAGGTGTGGTCAGGTATGGTCATGTGTGATCAGGTGTGGTCATGTGTGGTCATGTGTGGTCATGTGTTGGTCAGGTATGGGCATGTGTGGTCAGGTATGGTCAGGTGTGGTCATGTGTGGTCATGTGTGATCAGGTGTGGTCATGTGTGGTCATGTGTGGTCAGGTGTGATCAGGTGTGATCAGGTGTGGTCAGGTGTGGTCAGGTGTGGTCATGTGTTGGTCAGGTATGGGCATGTGTGGTCAGGTGTGGTCAGGTGTGGTCATGTGTGGTCATGTGTTGGTCAGGTATGGGCATGTATGATCAGGTGTGGTCAGGTGTGGTCAGGTATGGTCATGTGCGGTCAGGTATGGTCATGTGCGATCAGGTGTGGTCAGGTATGGTCATGTGTGGTCATGTGTGATCAGGTGTGGTCAGGTATGGTCATGTGTTGGTCAGGTATGGTCATGTGTGGTCATGTGTGGTCATGTGTTGGTCAGGTATGGTCATGTGTGATCAGGTGTGGTCATGTGTGGTCAGGTGTGATCAGGTGTGGTCATGTGTGGTCATGTGTTGGTCAGGTATGGTCAGGTGTGGTCATGTGTTGGTCAGGTATGGGCATGTGTGGTCAGGTATGGGCATGTGTGGTCAGGTGTGGTCAGGTGTGGTCATGTGTGGTCATGTGTGGTCATGTGTGGTCATGTGTTGGTCAGGTATGGGCATGTGTGGTCAGGTATGGGCATGTGTGGTCAGGTGTGGTCAGGTGTGGTCAGGTATGGGCATGTGTGGTCAGGTGTGGTCAGGTGTGGTCAGGTGTGGTCAGGTGTGGTCAGGTATGGTCATGTGCGGTCAGGTATGGTCATGTGCGATCAGGTGTGGTCAGGTATGGTCATGTGTGGTCATGTGTGATCAGGTGTGGTCAGGTATGGTCATGTGTTGGTCAGGTATGGTCATGTGTGGTCATGTGTGGTCATGTGTTGGTCAGGTATGGTCATGTGTGATCAGGTGTGGTCATGTGTGGTCATGTGTGGTCAGGTGTGATCAGGTGTGGTCATGTGTGGTCATGTGTTGGTCAGGTATGGTCAGGTGTGGTCATGTGTGGTCATGTGTTGGTCAGGTATGGGCATGTGTGGTCAGGTATGGGCATGTGTGGTCAGGTGTGGTCAGGTGTGGTCATGTGTGGTCATGTGTGGTCATGTGTGGTCATGTGTTGGTCAGGTATGGGCATGTGTGGTCAGGTATGGGCATGTGTGGTCAGGTGTGGTCAGGTGTGGTCAGGTATGGGCATGTGTGGTCAGGTGTGGTCAGGTGTGGTCAGGTGTGGTCAGGTATGGGCATGTGTGGTCAGGTGTGGTCAGGTATGGGCATGTGTGGTCAGGTGTGGTCACCTTACCATACAGAGTGTTGTGTTCCCTGTAGAGATGTTTATATAAAGTGAACTCTCCTCTGAAGCCTGAGGACACAACTCATCATAATTCTAATGACTGTAAGTGAAGTGTAGGGGGGGGGGGGGGGGGGGGTCGCTCGGTGCCCCAGGCGGTGAACGTGACACGCATGTAATTATACTGTCAGCTCTGCACCGTCTCTGGTGACGGCAGCAAACCCCCCCGGGGCTGAGCCATGACAGCCGGAGAAGAGGAAGGATCAGGATGTTGTCACTATGAGGCGATGGAGAGATCCTCCGACCCCCCCCCCCCCAAATTCTCTGCAATGTCAGTCTGAGGTTAATGATGGTCGGCAAATTTGTGATCATTGGACTGTTAAAGGTGAACTCCAAATATATTCCTCAAAACGAAATGATTATAAATCTGTGAGCACCACATGATGTGACAAACACAGATATTACCTAAGAAGTAGCAGTGACATCACACAATATATACAAAGGGGTCTCTCTGTATACAACAAATAAATGCTGAATGTCTTCACACAACACAACCTGTGATCACCGTATTCTCTCCTATGATCGTCGGCTCCATCTAGTGGCCGGACTGCGGAATTTATTTGGATTGGGATATTTCAGAGTAATACCACATTATGGCCACCAGATGGAGCTGATGATCATAGAAATGCTGACATGGTGACCCCCAAAGTGATTGGATTGAAGGGATGGGGGTGTATCCCGCTGCGATCTCTTCTAATACAATCATTGGAGGGCACAGACACAGAGATCTGTCGCTGATTGATCTCCCGGGACCCGTGTCCTGAGATCTGCCATGACGTTTTCCCCCGGAATCTGCCCTCAGGAAATGTCATCTGCAGACTTCTGATCTGTTATTGTGCTCTGAGCAGAACATCGCGCCCTTCTATAAAAATCTCGTTCCGCTTCGCTGCTATGTAATGTGATTGATGGAAGGAACATTCCGTTCCAATAAGAGAATATACATACAATCTGCACCCCCTCCCCCCTCATGGTAATAAAATGTTTATATTAAAATCTTTTCATTTTCCTTAAATACCTTATTTTAGAGCTAGTGATGTCATCACCGGGTCTCTGTGCTTCTCTATGCAATGCAGGCAGATCATAGCTGGTGGGAGAAGCCAGCAGGGGGCTGTACATAGCTTCCTGAACACATCCCAGTCCCCTGCATCAGTACTCCCTCTCCAGAGCCCTCAGTCCTGATGCAAACAGTGGGAGGAGCTATGCAAATATATAAAAAAATGATATTTGCATAGCTCCTCCCACTGCTTGCATCAGGACTGAGGGCTCTGGAGAAAATGCCTTGATCAACGGAGTCAGTCGGGAGCAGTGGGTGGTCATAGGTAGGTTGTATTTGCATAGGTAACGCCCACATGTGATGCTGAGCCCCCCCCATGATTGAAAGAACTGACATGAAATGAAAGGGGCGGGGCCAGGTCAGGCTGGGGGGGGGGCGGGGAGGAAAGTAGGCAACCTCAGCACACCAGCTGTTGTGGGTGGGACTACAAGTCCCAAGATGCATTGCAAGACTCTGACAGCCACAGGCATGTCTTTCAGAGAGAAGGGGGACGATGGGATTTGTAGTTTCAGTGCAGCTGAAGTGTCAAGGTTGCCCCCCCGGGCTAAATGATGCTGGGCGTCCTCCAGGCAGGAAATGGGGCGGGGCTCTATGTGACTTGCTGCAGCTTCTAATGCACATGGTGAGAAGCTCACAGTGTGCAGTGAAATCAGAGGAAACCGTTTTAGTCCAGGAGAGGAGCCGCTACACCTGTGCAAGACTGAAGGGGAGGAGCCGGTACAACCTGTGATAGACTGAAGGGGAGGAGCCGCTACACCTGTGCAAGACTGAAGGGGAGGAGCCGATACACCTGTGCAAGACTGAAGGGGAGGAGCCGGTACACCTGTGCAAGACTGAAGAGGAGGAGCTGCTACACCTGTGCAAGACTGAAGGGGAGGAGCCGGTACACCTGTGCAAGACTGAAGGGGAGGAGCCGGTACAACCTGTGATAGACTGAAGGGGAGGAGCCGCTACGCCTGTGCAAGACTGAAGGGGAGGAGCCGATACACCTGTGCAAGACTGAAGGGGAGGAGCCGGTACACCTGTGCAAGACTGAAGGGGAGGAGCCGGTACAACCTGTGATAGACTGAAGGGGAGGAGCCGCTACGCCTGTGCAAGACTGAAGGGGAGGAGCCGATACACCTGTGCAAGACTGAAGGGGAGGAGCCGGTACACCTGTGCAAGACTGAAGGGGAGGAGCCGGTACAACCTGTGATAGACTGAAGGGGAGGAGCCGCTACGCCTGTGCAAGACTGAAGGGGAGGAGCCGATACACCTGTGCAAGACTGAAGGGGAGGAGCCGGTACACCTGTGCAAGACTGAAGAGGAGGAGCCGCTACACCTGTGCAAGACTGAAGGGGAGGAGCCGGTACACCTGTGCAAGACTGAAGGGGAGGAGCCGGTACAACCTGTGATAGACTGAAGGGGAGGAGCCGCTACGCCTGTGCAAGACTGAAGGGGAGGAGCCGATACACCTGTGCAAGACTGAAGGGGAGGAGCCGGTACACCTGTGCAAGACTGAAGGGGAGGAGCCGGTACAACCTGTGATAGACTGAAGGGGAGGAGCCGCTACACCTGTGCAAGACTGAAGGGGAGGAGCCGGTACACCTGTGCAAGACTGAAGGGGAGGAGCCGATACACCTGTGCAAGACTGAAGGGGAGGAGCCGGTACACCTGTGCAAGACTGAAGGGGAGGGGCCGGTACACCTGTGCAAGACTGAAGGGGAGGAGCCGGTACACCTGTGCAAGACTGAAGGGGAGGAGCCGGTACAACCTGTGCAAGACTGAAGGGGAGGAGCCGTACAACCTGTGTAAGACTGAATGGGAGGAGCCGGTACAACCTATGTAAGACTGAAGGGGAGGAGCCGATACACCTGTGCAAGACTGAAGGGGAGGAGCCGGTACAACCTGTGCAAGACTGAAGGGGAGGAGCCGGTACAACCTGTGCAAGACTGAAGGGGAGGGGCCGATACGCCTGTGCAAGACTGAAGGGGAAGGGCCGATACGCCTGTGCAAGACTGAAGGGGAGGAGCCGATACACCTGTGCAAGACTGAAGGGGAGGGGCCGATACGCCTGTGCAAGACTGAAGGGGAGGAGCCGATACACCTGTGTAAGACTGAAGAGGAGGAGCCGGTACAACTGTGCAAGACTGAAGAGGAGGAGTCGGTACAACTGTGCAAGACTGAAGGGGAGGAGCCGATACACCTGTGCAAGACTGAAGGGGAGGGGCCGATACGCCTGTGCAAGACTGAAGGGGAGGAGCTGATACACCTGTGCAAGACTGAAGGGGAGGGGCCGATACGCCTGTGCAAGACTGAAGGGGAGGAGCCGATACGCCTGTGCAAGACTGAAGGGGAGGAGCCGATACACCTGTGCAAGACTGAAGGGGAGGAGCCGGTACAACCTGTGCAAGACTGAAGGGGAGGAGCCGGTACACCTGTGCAAGACTGAAGGGGAGGAGCCGGTACACCTGTGCAAGACTGAAGCGGAGGAGCCGGTACAACCTGTGCAAGACTGAAGGGGAGGAGCCGGTACACCTGTGCAAGACTGAAGGGGAGGAGCCGGTACACCTGTGCAAGACTGAAGGGGAGGAGCCGGTACACCTGTGCAAGACTGAAGCGGAGGAGCTGGTACAACCTGTGCAAGACTGAAGGGGAGGAGCCGGTACACCTGTGCAAGACTGAAGGGGAGGAGCCGGTACAACCTGTGCAAGACTGAAGGGGAGGAGCCGGTACAACCTGTGCAAGACTGAAGGGGAGGAGCCGGTACAACCTGTGCAAGACTGAAGGGGAGGAGCCGATACACCTGTGCAAGACTGAAGGGGAGGAGCCGGTACAACCTGTGCAAGACTGAAGGGGAGGAGCCGGTACAACCTGTGCAAGACTGAAGGGGAGGAGCCGATACACCTGTGCAAGACTGAAGGGGAGGAGCCGGTACAACCTGTGCAATACTGAAGGGGAGGAGCCGGTACAACCTGTGTAAGACTGAAGGGGAGGAGCCGATACACCTGTGCAAGACTGAAGGGGAGGAGCCGGTACAACCTGTGCAAGACTGAAGGGGAGGAGCCGGTACACCTGTGCAAGACTGAAGGGGAGGAGCCGGGACAACCTGTGCAAGACTGAAGGGGAGGGGCCGATACGCCTGTGCAAGACTGAAGGGGAGGAGCCGATACACCTGTGCAAGACTGAAGGGGAGGGGCCGATACGCCTGTGCAAGACTGAAGGGGAGGAGCCGATACACCTGTGCAAGACTGAAGGGGAGGAGCCGATACACCTGTGCAAGACTGAAGGGGAGGAGCCGGTACAACCTGTGCAATACTGAAGGGGAGGAGCCGGTACAACCTGTGTAAGACTGAAGGGGAGGAGCCGATACACCTGTGCAAGACTGAAGGGGAGGAGCCGGTACAACCTGTGCAAGACTGAAGGGGAGGAGCCGGTACAACCTGTGCAAGACTGAAGGGGAGGAGCCGATACACCTGTGCAAGACTGAAGGGGGAGGAGCCGGGATAACCTGTGCAAGACTGAAGGGGAGGGGCCGATACGCCTGTGCAAGACTGAAGGGGAGGAGCCGATACACCTGTGCAAGACTGAAGGGGAGGGGCCGATACGCCCTGTGCAAGACTGAAGGGGAGGGGCCGATACGCCTGTGCAAGACTGAAGGGGAGGAGCCGATACACCTGTGCAAGACTGAAGGGGAGGGGCCGATACGCCTGTGCAAGACTGAAGGGGAGGAGCCGGTACAACCTGTGCAAGACTGAAGGGGAGGAGCCGGTACACCTGTGCAAGACTGAAGGGGAGGAGCCGGTACACCTGTGCAAGACTGAAGCGGAGGAGCCGGTACAACCTGTGCAAGACTGAAGGGGAGGAGCCGGTACACCTGTGCAAGACTGAAGGGGAGGAGCCGGTACACCTGTGCAAGACTGAGAGGAGGAGCCGATACACCTGTGCAAGACTGGAGGGGAGGGGCCGGTACAACCTGTGCAAGACTGGAGGGGGGGGCAGAGGGAGGATTTAGGGCTGGCAAAAGGGAGCTGGGCAGGAAGAGCGGCTGCCCCAGGCACTGGTATCTTGAGGGGTGTGGGCACCACAAAGAAATTGAGGGGGGGTATTTGTGTTTGAGGGGGGAGAAATATTGGGGGGGGGCAGCAAGGGGTAAGAATAGTTCTAACAAGATAAATTTCGAAATTTGGCATTGTGTGTGTTAGGAGTGGTGATTTGGGGTGATTTGTGTTGGAGGGGGATGGGAGAAAAGGATTTGTGTTGGGAGGGTCAACAATTTAGGGGGTTTGTTCTAGAAGAGGTGCTATGATAGAGGGGGGAGGGGATGCTTGCGTTAGGGAGGGGGATTTGTGCTAGAAGTGGAATTTGGAGTGTGGGGGGGGGTGTACACTTGGAGGGGAAGTTTGAGGGGTGGTGGAAGATATGTGCTAGGAGGGTATGATTCTTTTTTTTTTGTTGGGGGGGGGTGGGGGTGCTTGTGTTAGGAGGGAGGATAGGGGGGTATTTGTGCTAGGAGGGGGATTTGGAGTGTGGGGGGGCATTTACACTTGGAGGGGAAATTTGTGGGGTGGAGGATTTGTGCTAGGAGGGGGTGATTCTTTTTTTTTTTTGTTGGGGGGGATCCTTTTTTTTTGTTGGGGGGATGCTTGTGTTAGAAGGGGGGGATGGGGGGATTTGTTCTAGGAGGGGGATTTGGAGTGGGGGGGTGTACACTTGGAGGGGAAATTTCAGGGGGTGGAGGATTTGTGCTAGGAGGGGTGATTTTTTTTTAGGGGGGGGCATTTGTGCTGGAGGGATTTGGGGATAGAAAGGGTGGATTTGTGCTGGGAGGAGGGAGAACTTATTTTTAGTGGTAATCATGCAGATTAGTGCCCAATTTATTTATTTTTTTGGGGGGGGGATGCTTGTGCTAAGAGGGAGGATGGGGGGGTATTTGTGCTAGGAGGGGGATTTGGAGTGTGGGGGGGGGGGCATTTACACTTGGAGGGGAAATTAGTGGGGTGGAGGAATTTGTGCTAGGAGGGGGGTGATTCTTTTTTTGGGGGGGGATGCTTGTGTTAGGAGGGGGGTGGGGGGATTTGTTCTAGGAGGAGGGAGATTTGGAGTGGGGGGGTGTACACTTGGAGGGGAAATTTCAGGGGTGGAGGATTTGTGCTAGGAGGGGTGATTTTTTTTTGGGGGGGGGGGGCATTTGTGCTGGAGGGATTTGGGGATGGAAAGGGTGGATTTGTGCTGGGAGGAGGGAGAACTTATTCTTAGTGGTAATCATGCAGATTAGCGCCCAATTTATTTATTTTTGGGGGGGGGGGATGCTTGTGCTAAGAGGGAGGATGGGGGGGTATTTGTGCTAGGAGGGGGATTTGGAGTGTGGGGGGGGGGGGCATTTACACTTGGAGGGGAAATTAGTGGGGGTTGAGGATTTGTGCTAGGAGGGGGGTGATTCTTTTTTTTGGGGGGGGATGCTTGTGTTAGGAGGGGGTGGGGGGGGATTTGTTCTAGGAGGAGGGAGATTTGGAGTGGGGGGGTGTACACTTGGAGGGGAAATTTCAGGGGTGGAGGATTTGTGCTAGGAGGGGTGATTTTTTTTTTGGGGGGGGGGGGGCATTTGTGCTGGAGGGATTTGGGGATGGAGGGGGTGGATTTGTACTGGGAGGAGGGAAAACTTAATCTTAGGGGCAATTTTTTTTTTTGAGGGGGGAGGGTTTTTTTTCTGACACATACTCATACTTCTTTGGGGGGAGCGGGGAGGGG